>CAUYQG010081279.1:0-31133 GCA_963574415.1 Tarsius wallacei | reverse complement strand
CTTGCCATTGTTTAACCTACTCCAGTAGTCTAAAGCCAGGAGTTAGATCTGACAAAGTAAAATATTTCAGGCATAAATGTGAAGTCATATACTTGGTTAAGACAAAGCAAAATGAAAGAGGCTGGGCATGGTGGCTCGCACCTGTAATCTCAGTACATTGGGAGACCAAGGTGGGAGAACTGCTTGAGCCCAGGAGTTCAAGACCAGCCTGGGCAACATAGCAAGATCTCATTTCTACAAAAACAAAAGGAAGAAAGGAAAGAAGGAAAGAAGGAAGAAAGGAAGGAAGGAAGGAAGGAAGGAAAGAAAAAAAGAGAAAGGGTAAACCAAGGCAAAGTGGGCCGGTGCCGTGGGAATAATGCAAGATTGCAACAGAGAGGAAAGCAGAAGGAAGTAAAGTTTGTTATTCACCTTTTACAGATGGAAAGGGGGCCGACACTCAGGCATGTGGCGTGGAAGGCTGGAAATTAGGTGTATTTGAGGGCCTTTAAAGCAAAGGGGGCTTATACCTGGAGGAAGTCTGGGCCAAAAGGAATGTCCAGAGTTGTATTCTTTGGTTTCCATAGTAGTCACATGAATCTAGTATCCTGACATCGCCAGACATCAATGTCTCATGATCTCAGATGGTAGGCTGGAGATTGTCATGGTCATATGATAACAATAAACATGATACCAATAAACATGCCTCCCGGTGGTGTGCTGAAGTCCTCATGGATGGCTAATAAAAATGTATCAATATGACTGCCTAAAAGATAAGATTGTTAGCAAGATTGGCCAGTCTCGATGGCTCAGCCTGTGCTCCCAGCACTTTGAGAGGCAGAGGTGAGTGGATTGCCTGAGTCCGTGGGTTTTTAGACCAGCCTGGGCAACTTGGCAAGACCTCGTCTCTATAATAAATTTTTAAAAAATAGCTGGGCACCTGTAGTTCTGGCTACTTGGAAGGTTAAGGTGGAAGGATCGCTGGAGCCCAGCAGGTCGACACTGGGGTAGCCTTGAGTGTGCCACTGCACTCCAGCCTGGGCGACAGAGTGAGACTCCAACTCAAAAAAAAAAAAAAAAAAAAAAAAAAGACTGTACAGTTTAAGGGGTCCTGTATAATCACCAGTTTCTAAAACTAAAATATTTTTCTTGTTAATGATTATAGGGTAAAAGGATGTGTGGGCTGTGCAAACTGTGCGGCAAGGGAATGTCAAGGGGTGAGGCCTAAGCAAAATGGGTGAGGCCTAATCAAAATGGGTGAGGCCTAAGCAAAATGGCTACATTATATTCTGAATTTCTAAGGTTCCCTCCTTTCAGAGAGAAAGAAAGAAAGAAGAAAGAGAGAGAGGAAGGGAGGGAGGGAGGAGGAAGAAGAAAGAAAGAAAGAAAGAGAGAGAGAAAGAGAGAGAGAGAGAGAGAGAAAGAAAGAAAGAGAACAAAAGTGTCGATGTGCCCAGAAGGTGTGCCTGATTTATTTTTAAAACTATTTATTGTTCACTCATTTGTGCCAGGTACTAAACCAGGAACCTGGGCAGTACCATGACTGAAAACAATGTAAATGAATAAATCACTAATATCACATGACTACCTGTACAAATGCAGTATGATGTTGAGATTTCACCCAAGTTCCCACGTGTCAACAGCCATCAGAGCAGTATTGGATAGTGGTTATGAATTCAATTTAGGGTACGAGGCCCAGCCCTATCACTTAACATCTGTACAACCCTAGGCAAGTTGTTTAATCTTCTTAAGCCTCAGCTTTCTCACCTAGTTGTTATGAGGAGATAAGACCTGTAAAGAGCTGAGCATAGTGCCTAGCTCACCCTTAATACATCTTGGCTGTTACGGAAATGATTGTAATTATAGGGAATGAATTCTGAGAGGCCTCAATGTAGGAGTGGGAGCAATAGTCATCTGAAACCACAGCCTGGCAGAATGACTGAAGGAATTGGCAGTGTTTACCCTAAGGCCGGGTGATCCGTCTTCAAATAAATGGAGTGGCATCACCATGAAGAAACTCTCAGGCTCGTTCTATGGGGGTGTAGGGGACTGGCCCGGAATCCATCTGTAGAAAGTTCCAGGGAGAGATTCCAACCCAGTGGAAGGAAAGTCTGAGTCGGCCAACAGTGGATCAGGTAACTTTAGGAAATGAATCTCCCGTCACCGAAAGAGTTCAAGCAGAGACAAGGCAGCTGATTGCCAGGAATGCCAGAGTCCATTTCTCACCTCAGAATCACCTTTATGATCTGTCTTTTCCCATAGAACTTCTGTACCATAAGAGAGCATGGGGTCTGTTTTGCCACTATTGTATTCCCAGGGCCTGTTTAGTGCCTGTCACCCAGGGAGTATTCAAAATGAATGAATGAATGAATGAACAAATGAATAATAAGCACCACAGATCTACAGTGGGTAAGATTCAATTTAACCAGGTTTAGGGAAAATCTGGGGTTAGCATGTGCCAGGCACAGACTGAAAGATGCCTGCAACAAAAACTACGATGGCCAGTGCTAAGTAGGTGAGCTGAGGTGAGCACGAAACACCATGGAAATACACAGGAATAAGTGGTTCATTCTGCCTGGGTCCAGGGGAGGGAGAGATTTCAGCATTTTCACCGGGTCTAAAAGGGTGAATAGGGCTTTACCTGATTGACAAAGTCAGGGAAGGGGTATGGAGCTGAGAGGACAGTGGAGGCAGAGGGAACTGCATGGGTGTGATGGACACAACAGGCTTGGAAGAAGGCAAGGTGGACCAGGCATGGCACAGTGGCAGGTGTTGACTAGGGATGAGCACAGGCTGTGGTCAGGTCTTGAAATGCCTCGGAAGGTACGTGAGAATTTCCATCTTCATCCTGACCCCAGTAGGGAGCCCCGGCAGGTTTGGGAGCAGGAGACTTTGCTGTGAAAACTTTTGTTACAGTCTTCTGAATCACAGTCCTGGTGCTAGGATTAATTTGGCAGCCAAGACTTCCTGCCTCAACAGTCTACCATCAGTCTGCCACCGCCTCCAAAAAGCCCTCCAGGGTCACTCCTAGAAATGAAAGCATAGGGCAAATGTTCTGTGATTCAGAGTGGCAGTGTGTTACTCTCAACACCCGCCAGCCATGAGACTGGTGGATTTTTCAACTCTGCAGTGTTGACTTTCTTTCTTGTGGCAAATGTCCCATCACTGTAAGATGTTCAGCATCATTCCTGGCCTCTGTCTACTAAGCACCAGCTACTCTGCTCCTCCTCCTCCCAGTTGTAACAACCAAAAACATCTCCAGGCATTGTCAAACGATCTTTGGAACAAAACTACCCCAGGGAGAAGCCTTAATATCATATCATCTGAGTCACCAGGAGACCAACAGTTACTCAGTCAGTTGAACGGGTTGGATTGGGTGTGGTATTCTTCATCATTTACATCCTCTGCTTGGCTCTCTGGTCATGCTGGGTTCTCTCTCAGTTTCTCTTTATTCAAGGTTCCTCACTGAAGAAGAGTCTCCCCAGGATCTGAATGCCAGCATTGGTGGGGAACTGATGGCCCTTACCTGGAACTGTGAATAACAGGCGGATGAATATGCTTTCCGTGTGGGCTGCTCTGTGTAGGGAAGAAACTGGCTGCAGTATTGGGAAGCAAGTGCTTGGCTGACATGGAGACTTTAAGTAGCACAGCCTAGATGGGGCACATACTCTCCAATTTGCTGAGGCATCCGGGCCTAATACTCATCTAATTCACACATCTGTACTGCCTGCCTGGCCACGGCAAGCAGCTGACCTTCATGGCCCAGGCCGTAGACAGAGAGGTGCTCATCTAAATGGGTAATCTACCCCTGATTTATTCACAGATAGAAAATGGTGCTGTTGAAGGTGGAAGATGGGACACTATGAGGCAGTTTTCTCTTTTCTTTCTTTCTTTCTTTCCTTCCTTCCTTCCTTCCTTCCTTCCTTCCTTCCTTCCTTCTTTCTTTCTTTCTTTCTTTCTTTCTTTCTTTCCTTCCTTCCTTCCTTCCTAACACAGGAGCTTGCTCTTTCACCCAAGGTGAAGTACAGTGGCACAATCATAGCTCACCACTGCTTTGAACTCCCGGCCAAAGCAATCCTCCCATCTCAGCTTCCCAAGTAGCTAGGACGATGCCACTACACCCAACTAATATGTGTGTGTGTGTGTGTGTGTGTGTGTGTGTGTGTGTGTATGGAGAGAGAGAGAGAGGAAATCTTGCTATGCTGCCCAGGCTGGTCTCAAAATCCTGGCTTGAAGTGATCCTCCCACCATGGCCTCTCACAGCACCTAACCTTTATTTGATTTCTGCTGGGCGATAGACCATTATAGATGCTAACTAGAATTTGTGTATTTTTTCCCTTAGCTAGAGAATTCTAGACTAGAGAGAAAGCGTTCTTTCCCTCCTACCTTAACTCCTGCTTGTTTGCCTTTGAAGTCGTACTTCTGAGTTTAGGGGATGAATGAGAACCACAATATGAGCCCAGGTGCCCACAGATGCTTGTGGTGGCCTGTGCCATTTGAAGACTCCCCAGATTGGGTATCTTGGATATCTCACCTCCTAATAATAGGTTGCTGATGAGTTAAATTTCTATCTGCTCTTTGGACAAACAGGGGGTTCACCTGATCGGGGCTTAATTTGACAAGAGCCGTTCAGTGAATAAAAACTAAAGTACATTCCATTTCCCAGCAGGAAGATGTAGTCTATGCAGACTTTTACCAGATAAAATAGTCTTGTCAATGGCTTATTACCCCCGCGGCAATTCTTGTGGGATTTAATAAACAGCTTAACTTTCTCATCCTCAGAGAAACTGCCTCGCTTAACGTCTATGACATTCATACTGTTAAGGACCCTTCCTCCATGACTGCCTTTTTGTGTATAGGAACAGTTTCTCCATATACGCTGTAAGCTCCTTAAAGCCTACAGTCATACTGTACACTGCCATGTCCCCACCATGTATCAAGATGCACAAAGACACACAGGAAATATTAAAAATGTTTTTGTTGGATAAATGAATACATGATTTTATATTTGGGAGAGGAGGACAAACTGCAGTTTTAAAAATACCCATTTTAAAAAGAAAACGTATAAAACAGAGACAAATAGAAAACAGAAGTTATCTATACTGCCATTGCTGACAACCGCTGGTGAATACCTCAATGTATCCGTCATTTCTCTTTGTTTAAGATATATTTAGGCTCTAAGTCCACTCAGATTGCTGACTGTGTAGTATTCCATGGTGTACCACTTTCCAATATGTACCACATTTTCTTTATCCAGTCCATCAGTGATGGGCACCTAGGCTGGTTCTATGTTTGTGCTATTGTGGGTAGTGCTGCAATAAACATGCACATGCACTACACAGTCACCAAAAAGAGCAAAAATCGTGTCTTTTTCAGCAACATGGATGCAGCTAGGGACCATCACCCTAAACAAGTTACCATAAAAACATAAAGCTGAATACCACATATCTCCCTTATAAGTGGGAGCTGAACACTAAATGCACTCAACTACAAGGATGGGAACAACAGACACTGGAGACTGGAGATAAATTTATGCCTCTTTGGGCATATACTCAGTAGTGGGATTCCAGCGCTGAGTCATAAATCTATTTTTAGTTCTTTGAGAAATCTCCAAACTGCTTTCCATGGGAGTCAAACTAGCTTACATTACCACAGTGTACGAGAGAGGGACCCTCAAAAAATAGAATCATTTTTTGGAGGGTGGGTCCCTTGTAGTACAGGCTTCTTCCACTCGAGAAGTGTTCTAGGAACCCCGTGGGCATCAGTATACCAGCTAGCATTGTCGTGAGAGGCTGCATTCGGTGTCAGTGAATCTCTTCTTGGAGATTTTTTCAACGTGTTTGCCCATTTCTTGATGGGTGATTTACTAGGTAGGTCACCTGCCCACACTGTGCTGAGTGTTCAGCAGTCTTTCACCCAAAATGGCATGGCACCCATGTCCCACCTCCCCAATCATCTGATGTCTCCCTGAGCAACTTTTTTTGTTGTTGTTTCCCCAGATGAAAAAAGTCCTCAAAGGGAAACATTTGCCAATGTGAAAGAGGTGAAACAAAAAATGACAGAAGCACTAAAAGGCATCAAAGTTGATGAGTTCAAAAACTGTTTTGAGCAGTGGAAAAAGCATCTTGATAGGGATAGGTGTATTGCCTTAAATGGAGAATACTTTGAAGTATGTAAGAAGAAATATACAATTAAAAAAAATAAGTGGCTTCATTTTCCCAGGTCACCAAAAGGAACATTTGAAATAAATAAATAAATTCCAGGTCACCCCTCATACGAGTATTCCCTTTTTTCCACAACCTCCCCAACATCTATTTTTGTTTTTGTTTTTGTTTTTACTTTTTGTCTCTAGTTTCCATGAAAAAATTCATTATCTAGCCATCACTGAGATACTATTTAGCCATTCAGAATGATGTTTTGGATAAATATGCGATGACCTAGCTCGGTTTTACATTGGTTTTAATATAGACAATTATAAACAGTGCTTTTATGGATGTCCTTATGCAAAATATAGGATGTACATTTTGATACATTCCTAAGAGTAAAATCGCTGTGCCAAAAGTCAGGAATGCCTTTAAACATTTTGATGTGGGTGTCTTTTGATATACATGTCCCTTTCATTTTTCTCCAAAGATGCCCAACACAGTAATTTCCCTTTCATTTTTCTCCAAAGATGCCCAACACAGTAATTTATTAGTTGTTACTTTATTCATAACAGTGACACAGAGGATCAACTTATGAGCAGCAGCAACAGTATTAGTAATTATAATAAATAATAATAATGATGACATCTTAGAAAATGCTTTAACATTAACTTATCTCCTTTTTACTCAAGCAGATATTATTTCCATCTTACACATGACAAAACAAAAGCTTGGGAAGGTTAAATGATTTGTTTGTTCAAGGTCACACAACTCATCAGAGGTCTTTTATGTTTTTTTTGACTATACCAAGAGGCTGAAGACATGAAAAGAAGAAGAAGAAGAAGAGGTGGGGAAATGAAGGGACGAATGTAATGCAAAGAACCATTGAAGTTTGTCAAGATATCCTTAAAGAGGACAATGAAAGATTTGTGAATAGATCAACAATAGTACTATTGGGGCTTGAGGTATAAATTTCAGTTTTAGAAAAATTTCACAAAGGCTGGTCCTGTAAGCCCCTATACCTCAGAAATACTTTCCTAAAATGCCTTCATAAGCTTGTACCTTTGTGGGCTCTGATTATTTGTGGCTGGAGATGATGTTCAAAGCTGGAAGTGATTTTATCATGGAGAAAAGGATCTATAAAACTTGTTAGAGAGCCAGAGAAAGTCAGAGTTAGAAGGGACTGTAGAGGTCATCGTCTCCAACTCCCTCATAGAAACTAAGTCTCAGCCGGGCTCGGTGGCTCAGCCTGTAATCCCGCGCCTTTGGGAGGCTGAGGTGAGTGGATTGCCTGAGCCCGCGAGTTCGAGACCCGCCTGGGCAAGCGAGACCTCATCTCTACAAGAAATCAAAAAATTAGCCGGGAGTGGTAGCGCGTGCCTGTAGTTCCAGCTACTTGGAAGGTTGAGGTGGAAGGATCGCCGGAGCCCAGCAGGTTGAGGCTGCGGTGGCCAGGTGCGGCCACTGCACTCCAGTCGGGGCGACGGAGTGAGACTCCGGCTCCCAAAAAAAAAAAAAAAAGAAACTAAGTCTCATAGAGGAGAATATCTCATTCAAGGTCACACAGAGTCAGTGTCAGGGTTGAAGTCAGACCCGAGCAACACAGTGTAGATCTGGGCAAAGTAGAGAGAAGGAACCAGGTTAATATATAGCAAAGCAATAATTTAACGTTCTGAGTCAAAGGAAGTCTTAATTCATTGGACATAAATGCTGTGGTGTTACATCCAAATGCAGTTTCAATTTACATGTAGCACAAGGAAACATCCATGTGCCCTAGTTTATTTTGTGACATTTCATTCTTCACCTTTAGCTAAGTCATTTATTTAATGGAATCATTATGAGTTATATAAATAAGAAATAAAATCATAACCTAGGAGACAGCTTAGTAAAGTGTAAATAAACCAGAGTGGTTGCTTCCAAACCTGGTTTGATTCTGAAAAGCACTGTGGCAACTTTTGAAAATACAGATTACCAGGCCTCACCCAGCAATTTTGATTCAGTAGATCTGATGAACCTGACTATTTCCTCTAAAGTTTGTTTTAAAAAAAAAAAAAGAATATTCAAGCATTTTCAGTTTTAACCAAATCCTTGATTATAAACAAGAGTATTCTCAAAAAGTCTTCAGAGATTGAACACAGGATAATTTTTTTTTTAATGTCAAAGTCAAGTGATTCTACCTGCTTAAAAACTAATTTGAGGAGGTAAACTTCTAAATATCTCATACATAGAAATGTCTGAAAAAATTCAGTTCGGGAGGCAGTAATAGTCAATAAATGGATTTTCTGTTGTGTAAATGTTTATACAGATGTTGTAAGTGAGACTTTTCAAAAAACTCCTTAGGTTGCTGACAGCAGACAACTTTGCATATGTGTGTTAACAGGAGAATGTGCTGTGTTTCAAATGAATGGCGGAGCGGGTCTAAATGACTTTCAGATTAGCTGGAACAGATGGAAGGGTCACAGTTGAACAACTTGACACGCTGGCATAAAGGCATCGTTGAAGTGCAGTTCATTGCCTCTGACAGTTACTGTCAATCAACCCAGGCTCTCTCTCAGTTAACCAACAGCCTGGACCTTTAAAGAATTAAAAAAAGAAGGTTTCAAAAAAGTATTTTGAGGCAAGAACTGGGGTTTATCTGGCCCATTTTTGCACTGAACTCCATGCCAGACTGACCAAGATTTTAGTTACAAAACAATAGATTGTAGACATTTTGGAAGATAATATGATATAAACTTGGCATTAGCAGTTTTCAGTAATAAATAATTTTGTAAAAATCTAGGCCACAATAGGGCTTTTGAGGGTCCTATTTTTGCACTAATTAGAACAGTGCAGAATCTCAGAATGAGGAAAATGCAAGTTTTTATTTAAACTACTCGACTTTTCATCAACTTTTATCAGAAAGACATGTCAAAGCAAGTATTAAAATGAGCCATATTTAAATTGTTCTTTTCCTAGGTCAAACTTTGTAACTTGCTGTGTGTTCAACTTTCATATGTAATCCAAAACCAGTCCACTAGATTCCCTTACCTTGTGAGCATTCCTCAGGAATAAGTTGAGGCTGGGGGGTCAGTTTATCTCCTTCAGACCACTAGAGGAACTTTGAAAGTCTGAATGCACTTTCAGACTATGAACCTCAGGTGGGGTCTCTGCGGAAAGCCACTGTTTGTCTTCCTTGACTCTACACAGCTGATTCATCCAAATCGACACCCTGGTTCCTATGTGCTTCTATGCAGGTAACTGGAAGACTAGAGTACTGATATCTGTACTTCTCCATCAGAGAGGGACGCTGATCTTAATCGTTGGCTGACTGTGGACCCTAACCATTTAGTCTGAGAGTAGCAGACTACTCTCCTGTGTATCAGAGATGCTAATTATTAGAAGCATAGGGAATCTTGGACAGTATGTGCCTTGACTACATGGTTTCCCGTATAGCCTGATTTCCTTCTTTGAGGCATACAGATATGTGAAATACTGTCTTTAAAAGCAGATGGGCAACTTGCTGATGGTATTTCTATGGCAACAGTGGTGTTTTATATCCTTAAGGTATTAAGGACCATGAACTGTAGCCTAAAGCTTCAGAGGGTGGAATGCCATCCCCTTAACTCTGTGCTTACCCAGGTCTTAGCATCACCATTTCCTCCCCAACAATGCCCCATCTCAGAACCCTATCTTAATCACAGTCTAGAAGAGAAAGCCCAAAGAACTGCATGACTCCAGTTGCTTAGACTGATGTGGACACCAGGCCCAAACCTAGCCAATTAAAGTCTCTCTCATAGGAGTTTCACATTTAGGCTGAGAGAGTCAGTCAGTGTTGGTCATGGAGATGTAGGCGTGTAGAGTGGCCAACATGGCTGTCTGAAGCAAGTGGAATTTTGGGAGAATAGAAATGAAAAGTTTGGCAGAGGAAGTTAATCGGTAAAGGGGAAGAGTAGATTAGAAATGGACAGGAGCCAAGGTAAGAGACGCCAGTGACTCCAGGCAGAAAGAAAAAAGTAGATATGTTCTCTCACTGTTCTTACAAGACCCTGCTATATGTTTTGCAACTGGATTATGGGAAACTCCTCTTTATCATTACATTAAACACACTTTTACTTAAATTAATGATGGAGTTTCTATTGTTTATAAACAAGACTTCTGAATAGGACACCATGGAATTTCCATTATTTCTTTAATTGAAAACATGCTTTGATTACCTAATATGTGGTTGGCATAGTGCCAACTTATAGGGACACAATAATGAATAAAAGGCAAGATACACTCTCAAGGAGTCTACAGTTCTCTACTTTCCCACTGTCACCTCCAACACCTCTTCCAAGTCAGTCATGGGACTTCTGCAGAGGAACATGGGGAAGTAGGCCAAAGTCTTCCTGTCCTCCATCCTCTCTTCCCTTTTCCATTCATTTCTTTAGTAACCTGCTCTCTAGGTGTCAAAACACACTCAAAATGCACTCAATGTGGATGGCCGCAAGGTGACTGTTTTTCTCATGGATTGTTTTCTGCCCTTTTATCTTAAAACATCTTTCTCCAAATCCAACTTCCATAGGTCCTGCTAAGGAATAGCTACATATTAATTACTGGCTATATTTTAATGTCGTGTTTGTACATATTAATTACTGGCTATATTTTAATGTCATGTTTGTCATTTACATATTCCTTTTTTTGTTTCTGTTTTGTTTTATTTTAAAGATGTAGGGTAGAATTCAGGATTAGGTACATAAGTGGCCATTGTACAGGCAAAGTTTGGGTCTCCCTTTGGTCTCCAATTCACCTGGTTTGAGATCAGGTGCATTTGTTGATGTTATGTGTCCCCAACCACCCCTGGCAGTTTCCTGCTGCTGCCAATCCCTTTCTTATAGTATTATGATAAATGTTCAGAGTACACTAATGAGTAAGAACATGTGGTACTCAGTTCTTTGTTTCTGTGAGAGATCACTGAGTATGGTAAACTCTAAATCCATCCAAGTTGCTGCAAAGTCCATAATTTTGTCCTTCTTTATGGCTGCATAATATTCCATAATACACATGTACCACATTTTTTTATCCAGTTCACTTTTGACGGGCAGCATGGGTAGCATGGTTGGCTCCATGTTTTTGTTGTTGTGAATAATGCTGCCATAAACTTGCATGTGCAGGTATCTTTTTCATAGGATGATTGAGTTCCTCAGGGTATATTCCCAGAAGGGGGATTGCTGGATCATATGGAAGGTCAATTATTAAATCTTTTAAGAACTGTCACACGGTTTTCCACTTAGGTTGTACTGGTCTACATTCCCACTAACAGTGTAGAAGAATTCTCTTTTTCCTGCATTTTTTCCAGCATCTGTTGTTTTTTGATTTATTGAGGATGACCATCCTGACTGTAGTTAGGTAGTATCTCAGTGTGGTTTTGGGTTGCCTTTCTTTGATGATTAGTGAGGCTGAGCAATTTTTCATGTGTCTGTTGGCTGCTCATATGTCTTCTTCAGAGAAATATTTATTCACAATTTTTGACTGCTTTTTAATGAAGCTGTTTGCTTTTTTCCTTTTGGCATGTCTGAGTTATATATTCCTAATAGGAAAAAAAAAATGCCCTCAAATTTAGTGGCTTAAAACAACAGTGATCATTTATTTTGCCAGTGAATCTGCAATTGGGGCAGGACTTGGTAGGGATAGCTCTACCTATGCTTTCAGTGGCATCAGCTGGGGCAACTTAACTCAGGACTAGAAGATAGGCTTTCAAAGTGGCTTATTCACTCGGCTGGCAAGTTGATGGTAGTTTTCAGCTGGGTGCACAGTTGCGGCTCTGGGCTGGGGACCTTGATTCTCTCTGCTTGGATTCTCTCCACTAACTGCTTGGGTTTCCTTACCACATGTTGTTGTATTCCAATAGCAGGTTTCCCAAGAAAACAAGATGTTTGCATGACCTAGCCTTGGAATTTCCATGGTGCCATTTCCACCACACTGCATTGGGCAAAGCAGTCATTAAGTGTCACTCAGACTCAATAGGAGAGGACGTAGATTCCACCTCTTATTTGAGAAATAGCAAGGTTCTAGAAGCATAGGTGGTGTGAGGATGTTATGGTGTCCATCTTTGGAAAACACAATTTGTCACAATATCTCACCTAGATAGATAGCATTCTAATCTGGGCCCTATTTTATGTTTTAATTATTATTATTTTTTGAGTCGAGTCTTACTGTGTAACCCAGGCTGGATTGCAGTGGCATGATCACAACTCACCACAGTCTCGACTTCTGGGCTCAGGCGATCCTTCTACCTCAGCCTCCTGGGTAGCTGGGGCTACAGGAGTGCGCCACCCTGTCCGGCTAATGTTTTTATTAATCTGCATTTTTAATAATGAAAGCACACACACGTACAAAGGGAACAGAAATATTACCACATGGATAAGCCTTGGGAACACTATGCAAAGTAAAAAAAGCCAGACACAAAAGGCCACATGTCGGGTGACTTCGTTTGTATGTCCAAAACAGGCAAATCTATAGAGACAGACGGCAGATTAGGGGCTGCCAGAGCTGGGAGCAGTGGCAAATGAGAAATGCCTGCTAATAGGTAAGGGGTTTCTTGATGGAGTGATGAAAATATTCTGGAATTAGATGGTAGTGATGGTTGCACAACATTGTGAATGTATGAAAAACCACTTTAAAAGAGTGAATTTTGTGGTATGTGAATTCTGTCTCAATAAAAAAAGAAATTAAAAAAGAGCAAAGGAGAGACACCAAACAGGACAGCAAGGGAAGGTGTGTATGTCATTGGGCTCTGGGATCCCAGCTCTTACTTGCCCCTCTGTACCCTGCTGTGTGATGCTGGGACTGGGCTTCTGCAAGCCACATTTCTCCTCTGTTAGCCAGGTGCCTCTTAGTGGGGATTACAGGGGGCCTGGGAAGCTGGAGAAAGAAGAAATATGTTTCTATGGCTTGCTTGTTTCTCTTTATACCATGGCAAGAGTTCTTCACCACATTCTTCACCTCTGGATCCAGGGTCCTAAGTCTTTCCACACTTCTGGAACCAGCTTCACGCCCCCGAAAGATGCCAGCAGCTGCCCGACAGTAGCCTCTCCTCAGAGACTGGGCCCCAACTTTTCAAGGTTTCCTCCCCTTAGATCCAGGTTCTAAAACCCAGACTCTGCTCTGTGTTCCTCAGGGATGGGAGCTGCTGCCTGTATTCACTAGCTGTGTTACCTGCGTCCCCTTTGGCTTTTCAGTCCTCTGATACATATTTCACTCATTCCTTATGTTAAATTATCTCTCTCTACAGAACTGTTGTGGTTTCTATTTTCCTGGTAGGATACTGCCTGATAAGAAAGAAGTAATGAAGATGAAAACAGAAATCACCAAATTAGAGAACAGAGAGACTGAATTTACAGATATATCCAAGCAGTAATCCTTCAATAAAATTAAAGAGACAAACCTCTAGAAAATCATATTTTGAGGGGCAAGGAATATGTATGTTTTGAAATACAGGAAAGGATGAAGAGATGCTCATCTGTTGTTGCTGATGTCGCTATTATTATTATTATTATTAGACTTGGGGTCTCACTCTGTTGCCCAGGTTGAAGTGAAGTGACACTATCACAGCTCATCGCAGCCTCAGCCTACTGGGCTCAGGCAATCTTTCCACCTTAGCCTCCCAAGTAGCTAGGGCTATAGGTATGCACCACCACACTCAGCTAACTTTTTGACTTTTTTTTTTTTTTTTTGTAGAAAGGTCTCGTTATGTTCCCTAGGCTGGTCTCAAACTCCTGGGCACAAGCGATCCTCCTACCTCGACCTCCCAAAGTGCTGGGATTATTACAATGAGATGTACCTGGCCTCTCAACTTATTTTATGAAGTAAACACAATATTAATATAGTCCAATTCAGCCCCCCCCAACAAAAATATAGCCAGAGTTCCCTAATGGTATTATGTGGAACACACTTCCACATTATAGAGCATTTATTAATAGATATGACTTGAAAAATGTGTCTGTGGTCAAATAAACGTACAAAATTCTCATATTTCATTTCCTTAAAGATTCACAATGTATGCTTGCATGTTAAAGGACCCAAGCGTCTCTGCAATAAAGAAACACCTTAAATGTATTTACCCCAGTTTTTCTAAATGTATTTGACATTGGCAAATATTCTGAGACACCAGATGTAGAAACTGGCTGTAAATCATCTCATTTCTTAATATAGGTGGTAGAGTCCAAAATAAAATGCTAGCACACAGAAGCCAACAGTACGTTATGACCAAGTAAGAGGTATATAACAGAAGTGTGAGAACACTTTGCTATAAGGAAATACATACATAAAATAAATCATGGCAAAAAGTCACATCAGAAAAAAATAATTATTTCAACCAATGGATGTTGAAAATGTGCTTGATAAAATTCAGCACTTATCCTGATTTAAAATCCTAGAATCCTAGGAATAGATTAATATTTCCTCACTTTAATAAAAGTATATATAGCAAATCAACAGTCATAATTATATTCTAAGTCAGGTGAATGGAAAATAATCTTCTTGTGATATTGGGTTAAAAATAACACTTAAATAACTTAATATGAAGCAACAGAGGAATAATTAATTTATGGCATGGCCAAACCATGTAATCTTTTGCAGTCATTAAATATCATTTTTTAAAAATTGTGGTAAAATTCACACAACCTAATATTGTACCATCATCACCATGATCTAGTTGCAGAATATTTGTATTACCTTCAAAGAAACCCCATATCCATTGAGCAGTGACTTTCCTTCTCCCAACCCTTTAACCCTGGCAACTACTCATCTACATTCTGTCTCTATGGATTTGTCTGTTCTAAACATTTCATATAGATAAAATCACCTTTACGTCACTTAACCTGTGTTCAAGGTTTATCATGCTGTAACATGTGTCAGTACTTCATTTTTCGTGGTTGAAAAATATAGTATTCCACTGTGTGGCTTTACCACATTTTGTCTATTCATTCAGCAGTTGATAGATCTTTCGGTTGTTTACATCTTTTGGCTATTGTGAGTAGTACTAAGAACATTCATAGACAAATTTTTGTTTGACTGAATATCATATTTTTGAAGAAAATTTAATGCTATCAAAAAACTGCAAGACATTATATATCATGAGGAAAAGGTTATACAATTATAATTCCAGTAGAACTCAATTTTATATTTTAATATATAAAGACTAGATGAAAAGAAAAATCACCAAAATATTCACGGTCATTATCACAGAGACATAGAACTAGGGATGATTTTATTTTATGTATCTTTTTATATTTTTCAGAATTGCTGCAATTAACAATTAATTAATTTCTACAATTATTTTATAACAACAAAAAGCAACTCATTTAAAAAACTGTGCTAAAGATAATTTAATGTATATTTCAAAATAGCTGGAAGAGAATTGTAATCTTTTCAACACAAAGAATAGATAAATGTTGAGGTGATGAATGTCCCAATTACCATAATTTGATCATTACATGTTGTATACAGGTATCAGAATATCACATGTACCCCCAATATATGTACAACTATTAAATATAATTCTTTTAAAGAAAAAAAACAGTGCTAGAGGTTGGGTGCTGTGGCTCACTCCTGTAGTCCCAACCCAACACTTTGGTAGTTTGAAGCAAGAGAGATAGCTTGAACCCAGGAGTTCAAGATCAGCCTAGAAGACATAGGGAGACCTCATTTCTACAAACAAACAAAAAAAAAATAGCCAGGTGTGGTGGCATGTGCTTATAGTCCCAGCTACTCAGGAGGCTGAGGTGGAAGAATTACTGGAACCCAGGAGTTTGATGCTGTGGTGAGCCATAATTGTGCCACTGCACTCCATCCTGGAAAACAGAATGAGACCCCAACTCAAAAAAAAAAAAAAAAAAAGTGCTAGAGAAATGAGAATATGGAGGTAGTATCACCTATTCTTTTGGAGACCATGACTGGGACAGGAGATGATAGGTGATATGGCACTAATGGAGGATGAAGAATGGCAGGGTTTTTGAAAAAATATGTAACACAAGCATATTTACAATATGCACAGAAGAGCTCAAAAAAGAATGAAAGGGTTATAAAATAAGAGAGACAGGAAAGAGCAAAGTGCTGATCTTAAAGAAATCAACAAAGGAGGTGATTCAGGGTATAGATTAAAGGATTGGCATTAACTCAGGAAAAAATCTAAATCTTTCCCTTAGATGAGAAGTTTCCTTTGGTGAGCGTGCAAGCAGATAGGGATGAGGTACAGGTGTACAGAAAAAAAAATTGATGAATTTCATACCTAATAGACTTAATAGTCATAATGAGACAGGTTAAGCCAAATATTGGAAAGAATAGGATGGATGTGTGTTGTAAGCTTGAGAAAGAATAGTGTTAAAAGACAAATTACAGCAAATCTAGTTTTGCAGCTCTTATATGGCTTTTATTTACCATTCTAGAATCAGGCAGCAGTCTGGATCAGAAACTGGTTAAGAATGCTCAGCCCCACCCCATGTGCGAGTTGTATTTATAGCCAGAGAAAGGAAGTGACATACAGAAAACGGAAGTGAGGTACAGAGGCAGCTGGGTTGGTTAAAGCTTGGCATTTGCCTTAATTGAACATGGTTTGAACGGTTGCCACCTGCCTTTGATGGTAGTTCAGCTGCTCTGATTGGCTGAGGCTCGGCTTCTTGTTACTTACTAAGTTAGGTTGCAGTTTATTATATAGGATATATTCTATATCCTCATTTCTCTAGCTCACTGCAGCCTCAAACTCTTGGGCTCAAGAGATCCTCCTGCCTCAGCCTCCTGAGTAGCTGCGACTGTAAGTGCACACCACCACACCTGGCTAATTTTTCTTTTAATTTTTTTTTTTTTTGTAGAGACAGGGTCTCCCTATGTTGCCCAGGCTGGTCTTAAACCCTAGGCCTCAAGCAATCCTCTTCCCTCAGCCTCCCAAAGTGCGAGGACTACAGGCATGAGCCACTGCACCCAGTTCACCAGATAATTTTTGCACAGTTTTAACATACAGAAATTTTTCTATCAATGCCATTGCTAAAAAAATTAAAAAGGACAATTATACTTCGTTTAGTTTGGTCTTTGGCCAAGAGTTTTTCACCATTGCAGAAAGTGACATCCACTGATGACAACATTGCTTGTGGTATTTAAGTCTCCAATAAAGTATGACTAAACCAGTCTGCCCTTACAGCTATTGATTTTACATAGATAAAAATTCTGATTTCTCTTAACTATTAGTGTAAGCTTCCTCAAGCATTTACATATTGAAATACATTCTGTTCTATTACAAATTGTTGTCCTTACATTTCTCCTTCATATTACTGATAGGGTGTCATGCTTCTTTTTTGAAATTATATATGTAGGTGAGTTGGATCACTTACAATGATCTAGAGAGATAATTTCCATATAGTAAAGGGATGTTAACACAATGGTAAAAGAGGGCTGGGAAGCAGGGCTCTGAATCCAAGAGGGAAAGGACCAGGTCCCATGCTGGTTGACATCCCAGAACTCCTCGTGTAACTTTCTGTACTTTGGGCAGAGATAATTGTACTAGCTTACCAAGAATAGAAAGGGGGCTCCAGACAGGCCTGCTGACTGCCAAGGTTGTGGGTGAGGAAGGCACCTTTCTGTCAGAGTCCATTTCTGGTTAAGAACTGGATGGACACATGCCATTTTCCAGCTCTGACTGTTTCTCCACCCGAAAGCTCTCTTCTTCAAGGCTCACCACAGCCTTGACTTCTGGGCTCAGGCTATCCTTCTGTCTCAGTCTCCTAAACAGCTGGGACTACAAGTGTGTGCCATCACACTCGGCTAATTTTTTTTTTTTTTTTGACTTTTTGTAGAGATGAGATCTCACTATATTGCCTAGGCTGGTCTTGCATTCCTGGGCTCAGGAGATCCTCCCGTCTCAGCCTCCCAAAGTGCTGGCCACTGTGCCTGGTTGACTTTCTCTTTTAAGATGCAATTGAGGAGGATTTTCCTGACCCTATTCTCTCTCCTTCCTAACTCTTCAAAACTGAACTAACCTCTCTTCTTCTGGACTTTCATGGTATTAAGTTGGTACAAAAGTAATTGCAGTTTCAGACTGTGAATTTTAAATCAGTATAACTAGGTTCAAACACATCTTATTAATCCAAATAGGAACCATTACAATCAACACATTTTTGCCAAGGAGAAATAAGTTTATTTATTCCTGTAGAGTAAAAATCTGTGCTTCAGGAGTCACCAAATTCTTAGAAAGCATTTTTTGCATCCTGCTGGTTATGGAAGCGTTGTCCCTGCAACAAGTTGTCGAGATGCTTGAAGAAGTGGTGGTCAGTTGGCGAGAGGTCAGGTGAATGTGGCAGATGAGGCAAAACTTCGTAGACTGATTCGTTCAACTTTTGAAGCATTGGTTGTTCGACGTGCAGTTGGAGTTGTTGTGGAGAAGAACTGGGCCCTTTTTTGTGGCCCAGTGCCGGCTGCAGGCCTTGCAGCGTTTGGTGCATCTCATCAATTTGCTGAGCATACTTCTCAGGTGTCATGGTTTTGCTGGGATTCAGAAAGCTGTAGTGGATCAGACTGGCAGCAGACCACCAAACAGTGACCATGACCTTTTTGTGGTGCAAGTTCGGCTTTGGGAAGTGCTTTGGAGCGTCTTCTCAGTCCAACCACTGAGCTAGTCATCACCGTATACAATCCACTTTTCGTCACACATCACAATCTGATCGAGAAATGATTTGTTGTTGTTGCATAGAATAAGAGAAGACAACGCTTCAAAATGATGACTTTTTTGATTTTCAGTCAGTTCGTGAGACACCTACGTATCAAGCTTTTTCACCTTTCCAATTTGCTTCAAATGCCGAACGACTGTAGAATGGTCGATATTAAGTTCTTCGGCAACTTCTCGTGTAGTCCTAAGAGGATCAGCTTTGATGGTTGCTCTCAGTTGGCCCTTGTCAACTTCTGATGGCTGGCCACTAGGCTCCATCTTCAAGGCTCTCGTCTCCTTTGCAAAACATCTTGAACCACCACTGCACCGTACATTCCAGAGTAGTTCCTGGGCCAAATGCGTTTTTGATGTTGCGAGTTGCCTCTGCTGCTTTATCATTTTGAACTCGAATAAGAAAATTGCTGAAATTTGCTTTTTGTCTAACATCACTTCCATAGTCCAAAATAAATATAAAATAAACAGCAAGTAGTAAGTCATTAACAAATAAATAAATAAACAAAGCAAAAAATGTACATTAAAATAATATATAACATGACAACATTTATTTAAGAATGTATTCCAATATCAAAGAGCAAATTTCAAGAATGCAAACACTGAAATTACTTTTGCACTAACCTAATATTTTATCTTCATACCTTTTGCAGCATAGTGAATTTTAAAAAAAACCATGTCTTCGAGTGCCTTGTATATAGTCTTATTAGCCCACCCAGACAGTGAGTTCTTTGTCATGGGGATCTGTTCATGACCCCCCCTTTTTTTTGAGTCAGGGTATCACTCTGTTGCCCAGGCTGCAGTGCAATGGCACCCTCATGGCTCACCATAGCCTTGACCTCTTGGGCTTAGGCAGTCCTTCTGCCTCAGCCTCCCGAGTAGCTGGGCCTACAGGCACCCACCACCACACCCAACTTATTTGTTTTTAATTTTATTTTTTTGTAGGGGGGTGGTCTCGCTATGCTGCTTAGGCTGATCTTGCATTCCTGGGCTCAAGCAATCCTCCTGCCTTGGCCTCCCAAAGAGCTGAGATTATAGGCATGAGCTGTCATAGCCGGCCCCGACTCATTTTTATATCCCACGCCTTTTATAGAGCTCAGCACAGAGTAGATGCTCAATAAACAGTAGCTGAAGAATAAGTGATTTCTGAAAAGCAGTCCTGCTTTAGGAAGTTTGGAGAAAAGGTATTTCAGGGCAATTCTTGGGGCAGGTTAGAAATGGAATAGTATTTCCTCTGAATAGCCTTCTAGTACTTCGTCTCCAGAGGTTTGCACTAATCCTCAAGGGTGAACAATTCAAAAAGCACTCAAATACTTTTATTCTTATTAAGAGAAAGAAATCGTTAATGTGCTCAGTGGAAGAGCCTCTTCTCTAACTGCCAACCCTATTGATTTTTGGGAACCAACATGCAAATCACTAATCAGAATGTTGTACAAACCCCTTGTGGTTTCATCAAGGAAGTGTTGCTGGTGCTTGATGTTTCAAAGCTGAGACCTCAGAAATAGGTCTCCTTGAAGTTTTGCTTATTGTATCAATGATGGGCTGGTGAAATTGCCCAGGGAAATAGGGAAGGAAAGGATGCCACTCCTGCTTTTGGACTCATGTTCCTCTTTCTAGCTAAAAGGATCTTAATCCTCCTAAAAGAGGAAAGAAAAAGCATTCACTTGGTTTATTTCACACAGCAAAATAAAAATTGAGCAAGACATACAGAATAAAAGAGCAATAATTGAAAGTCCTAGACAATTTCTTTCCCAAGCATTCTCAAGCCCATTTGCCTCAATGACCTTAAAACAATCTTTCAAGGTCACAGGCATTTCCACTCCTGTTATTTGGATGAGAAAATTAACAAAATGCGTCTACCCAAAATATTAGAAAGAGTTGGGTTAAGTATTAAGGAGGAATTAATGTCTCCTTTCTGAGAAGTCAGTTTCGAAAGATCTGACTGGCAGGCAGGTAAATGACAACTTCACAAGGCGAGGGCTAGTCTAAGAGGGTTCCCAAGAGTCTGGCAAATCAGGATAATAATGTTAGAAAAGCATAGTAATAAAGCAATAAATTCTACCTCTTATTCACCCTTTTTACCTACTGGGAACCATGCTAAATACATTACATACATTATCTATTTTAACCTCTGGGGAGAAAAAGAGCCTGGGAGATGGGTTATTATCAGTCTTGTTTTATAGGTGAGAAAACCGTGGCCCAGAAAGGCAAGTGACTTGTCCAAGGTCTCACTGGCTAGTAAGTGGTGGAGTCAAATTCAAATCCAGTTTGGTAAAGCTTTAAAGTCCATGCTCTTCTAGGACATTCTGAAGACAAACATACCCCTAGCGTCGTTATGTCCTGTAGAAATGCTCTTCTTTTTCAAAACTACAAGAGACAGAGCTCAGAAAACAAATAGAGAGTAGTTTGTTTTTTTCCTTCATAGAAAAAGAAACCTTCTGCAACCAAAATAAATAAGCCCAATAAGAAGAGCAGGAATCTGACCAGAGCTGCTGGGAGTTGGCCTTCATCTAGAGAAGAAAGCACAGAGATTCCTCCTGAGGACTGATGGCCCGTTTTTTTGTTTTGTTTTGTTTTTTTAATTTTCTCGTGTTTTCGAAAGAGGCTTGGCTGTCAGGCTTTGATTCAGAACAGGAGTGCATTCAGAAGCATCCTCTGGTGCGGCTGGGAAGCTGTTCACATCCCCGGAAAATTCAGTGGGAGAAAAAGTTTATGGAAGCGAGTAGGAGTTTATTCAACAGTGTCTGAGGCCTTTCAGAGCCATGAGTGAGTGTCTATAAAGGGGCAGTCAAGCATAGGCTGGGAATTATCTCTGTTGGGTGCCTACCTGTGACAGGCCCTCAAGAGCTGCTAAGAGGCTCATTCAGTGCCCGAGGGACAATGGCCAGTGAGGACAAACAATTCGGAGGAGTCTATCATTCTGGTGGTGTTATCGTTAGCACTGAATAAAACCGGAGTTCCCCCTTTCTGCCTCCTAGTCAGCACTATTTTTAGGAGCCAGTGGTACTTTTCAACTCTCTTTCACTATTTTTCAACAGGTTCACAAGGGCACGAAGTGCAGTATATAAAAAGAGGATAATGACTTGACTCGAGTGCAGGAAAAGGCCCAATGAACAGAGCAGCCAAGCTTGCCGGGACTAGAATAGATGAAAGTTTGGAGAAGAGTTGAGAAGAAATGGCATTGTCTGCATGGAGAAGCTCCCCGTTTTACATACAGTACTTCTGACATGCTAAAGTGGACTTTCTGAAGTTCAAAGTTTAAAGAAGAGAGAGTCAACTTTGAACAGTTATGAGTGAGAAGCGGGAATGAGGGCAGGCGACCTTCTGAGCTATTCACAGCTGTCCAGTGTGTGCCTTGGCGACCAGGATGTGACGTGCTCGTCCTCTCTGCTCACCTCTGCTGGCTTCATGGGTGCGTGATCCTCGCAGTCACACAGGACCCCATCCTTAGAAAGGTCTTGTGCTTGGCTGAATGCTCTGTGTGGCCATCTAGAAATTCTTAACAATTTTTCAACAGGATGTCTTACATTCTCACTTTGCACGGGGCCCAGCAAATTATGCAGCCAGCCCTGGGTCAGAGAGACAAAGAGCTGTCACACTGCACAGTCCCTGACGCCAGGATTTTGCTGTGTCCAAGTTATATGGGGAGCTAAGAATATAATGTATGTTATATAAATCCTGCAACTACGTAGACACATCTGTTTTTGTCTTGTTTCTTCAGCTTGCATTTTCATTTCATATTTTTCTCCTGTGAGAGAGAGGAAAGAGGTGCTGGATTTATTTTATTTTATTTTATGCATGCTATTTCAGAATTCCCCAAGGAGGTCGCAGCCTCTGTCCAAACCTGTATCTGTGTTCTGGAATTAATTCTATGCTCTGTGTTCAAAGTAGAATTCCTAATTCGGGATTCCCTTATGTGATTCTGTGACCCTGAGGTTCAGGAGGAAGTGAGATGCTTACTGAAGTCGAGGGAGAATTGCATTCATCTTGGAGGGAGACTTTTTCTTGGTCTATTGGGTGTGGGGAGGGACAAAAGAAAGGTCAGCTTTCCTGTCTCTCAGAGAACAAAGATCATGATGTGTGCTGTTTCATAAGCTCCCACTCACAGTCCTGATGTTAGTGGTCGCCAGAAAAAGACATTCGTGGCAGCAAAGGAGAAATACAAGTTAACACTAGGGGCGGTGTCTCCTCCATGGGCTGGGATTAGGAGTGCCTCATATTAAACCTTGAGTTAGACCAAGGACACACCTTGTATGAAGCCCTGCTCAAAATAAAAATGATGTATTAATGACAGTTTACCTACTGGATTTGGAGAGAAATTCCCCGTTTGATGGTTGATGAGAGATATTATGCCAAACTGTATGGTAGGTCAACTGTCCACCCTTTAAATTTTTTTCCAAGTTTAAGAAGAAATCATGATTAGCAGTAATAATAATGGCCACAAACATAGGAAACATACTGGAATATTGACCACAGATGTGGCTTGAAGCCTTGATTCCTACATGTCTAACTGTGACCACAGGCAATATCCTGACTTCTCTGATCCTTGGTTGCTTCCTTTCGAGAAAATAGAGGTCATAAGGTCCCTAAGGTTTTGGTGAGCCTCAGAATTGGCTAACCTATACCTTGGATTGCTAAGCATATTCTCCATGAAAGTGGATAACGTTGTATAATGCAACTCTCAGCCTTCCACACTCTATTATTCAGACGCAGAACCCTTCCCAACTCTGTCCCCTCCCTCCTTCTCGTCAAACTTCAGCTTCTCAGCCTTACTGTGCCTTGCGAGCACATCTGGGGCCCACATCTGGGATGTCCTGGTTGGCTTGCGGGAGCCGGAACCTCTGCCTCAGGCAGGTTCTGGAGGCCCCGCTCCCAACCCCAACACCCAGGCACCTTGGTGGGATCGTCCCAGTGGCCATCACTCCCTCACCGCTGCAGTGTTACCTCACAGATGGAGGGACCCAGCCTGTGGGAAAGAAGAGACCATGACTTATCGGAACATATGGTTTCTTAATTCAAGTTAAAATGTCTGCACCCTGTTGCATCTGGTGCCATTTTAGTTTGTTAAAAATACCACACAAGGCTGTGACGAAAGGGGAAGAAATGGAGAAAAATACAGTTATTACACACTCAAGAGCCGGGTTTTGCGGCTCATTACCCAGTGGCCTCCGTGACTAATTAGGCTTTGTCACTGTTGCCGGGTCATTATGCCTTAATTTTTTTGCATAGTTATTCAGCCGTCACTTGAGGAAAAATGAAGTAGAGAAATACCCTTCTCTGTCTCTCCTGCTCTGAATCACTCAGGCTAAAAAACTCTCCGGGCAGAGAGTACCCGAAACTGATGAAATGATCATTTTGCCACAAAGGGACAAAGAAGTGTTAGTGGATTAAAGAGGCACTTCTTTATCTGATGGCAAAGACCTCATTGAGCTGCAGAGGGCACAATTCAGTGGGGGAGATCATTAACTTTGAAGTCAGTCATCCAAAGATAATGTTTGTTCCTTTGCATCCTTTGTTGCCCAACTGGCCTTAGCCACCTCTATTTTTAACTCATCCTTGAAAAACTGGGGGAAAATGCACAATAAAATAAAGCCCTTAGGTCTTCTACAGGCCGGAGGCCTAGGTTAATTTTTGCTAGCTGCAAAGGAAATTGAAGACACCATAGTATTAGCACAGTGGGGCTTGTGTTGGGTCCGGGATGGTAAAAGGACCCATGGTGAGAGGGGAGACATTGGTGTCAATCATGGGGTGGGGCGCCACAATGGCTGGTAATTGGCGTGGGTCCACCTTCTACGTCTGTCCCGCTGAGCCTGCAGCCCCCGGCCCACTCTTGAACCCCATCGCTAACAAGTAAACAATTTATCAGGGTTAGGTCTCCTGCGGGTTGCCCCATCACACGCTCCATTCAGCCCCTGTACCCCCCCAACCCCCGTGCCAGCCCCACCACACACACAAAAATTTACGTACACCGTGCAATTTGGGGCAGACGCGCCATGTAACAACAAATTTACAACAGGCCTACCATGAAAATGGCTGTGTCAATATAGCTGTAAACTGGGGTAGCTGAGCAGCTGTGTCGGTCAGAACTGGTGGTCCCCCGAGGGTGTCAGGAGGAGAGGGTCACAGGCATTGGATCATATCAGAGCTGATTACGACCCCTGCGTCTTTGACACAATAACTCACACAGATGTTCACTAGAATCAATCGATGTCTTATAAGTAGCCTAGCCATTTTAATGTCATTTTCTGGATTTGTTCATTCTGAGCTTTGTTTCTAAATGGATCATGGCTCTTCAGGAACCAGAATGTTCCCGAAGAATGGGCTTGCTGAAAACCCTACACTGAAGAACGAAAATCCTGGGGTGGAGATTTTGATGGGGTTGGCTGTTGTATAGAAAATAGGGTGCTAGACTTGGCTTTGGAAAATCTGTTGGAAACCCCAGCTCTGTCTTTTACCAGCTGTGTGACCAAATGACTCAGTTCTTCATCCAATGGACACATTTTGCAGATCAAATGAGCTTTGTTGGCGCTCTCTGTCCAGTATAAAAAATAATTTTATGTAAAGAGGAAAGTAGCTTGTATTGAGTGTCTCCTGTGTGCCACGCTTTATCTCATTTAGTCCTGCAACCACGACAAGGAAGGGCATTTTTGTCATCTGCCTTTTACAGGGAAATAAGGCTTCAAAATGGAAAAGGAATGGTAGATACCAGAAATGGAAGTTAGAACCAAGACTGTTTGCCTGAAGTTGGTACTGTTCCTGTGCTGTTTTGCCAGAAACCAGGTACTCTTAGGGCATTTTAAATACCCAATCTTATATTCAGATGGATAAGATACAATTCTGTCTCCTGGGAAACATTTCTTTGGAGGGTTGGGATGAAGAAGGAAATTTCTATGAGATGGGCAGAACTTATCACCGTGAAGCTTTTTTGTTACTTGGTCAGTTTCCAGCGTTCTGTCATTGGCTTTCATTGTGAGATTCTTATCCAACTCAAGACACCCTCCAGTATTATTGACCTTATCATTTTATGTGCCCCGATTTTAGAGTGCTATTGATTATAGGGACATATTCCTATTTAAGAGGTATTATTATATAAAAAGCTGTACATTTTACAATCAAATATATGGGCCTGGATATCATCCTCATAGGGCTGGAGAATTTCCCCAAGTTCTTCTTGAAGAAGTAATGACTTGAGTTGTTGTTTCTCATCTCTCAAAGACCAGGAGTCCGGGCAAATCAGTACTTGTCAAGTAGCAAGGACATAATAGCTACTGAATAAATACTTAAAAGATGAAGTTTCTGGTGTCTTTCTACTCCTAAAGGAAAGCAGAAACTATACTTTGGGGTGGAATATTTTTTGTCCCATCCAGGTCATATTTTACACCTTCACTCCGGGGGTAAAAGAGGTTCGGGCCAGAGGGCCCCCATTTTGGTGTTACAGTTGATGTGTGATGTGTGACTGGTCCTGGTTTCTTCTGTGTGTAGAGTAGCTTGCTGAGCTCAGGGTGCAGGAAGAGAGAGGAAACAGTCTCCCCAGTCAGGAGTCCCAGCACCATTGTCCTCCCTGGAAGCTGAGACAAAGGAGCAATTTTATGCTAATCAGTGTACATGAAATGTGCTTTTTTTCCCCTTTTCTTTCCTACAAATTTTACTTCTTTCACTTGGGAAAGCAATAAAGGGGCAGAATTCCTCAGCTGAGGCATAGAGCCTGGGGCCTTTGTCAGGAAAGCGTGCAGCATCTGGAGAGCTTGACAGAGCCCGCCCAGCCTGGCAATCTCTTCAACGTGAAGCTCTGTGCATGTGTTGCAAGGAGCTGTCTTTGTGGAAATGAAACTAATATACTGCAGGGGAGAGGAAAACTTTCTGTCTCCCCTCTGAAATTTCCATAATTGTTTAATCAGTAGATTAAAAAGAGAAAATCCTTTTTTTTTTTTTTTTCAGATGGAGTCTCACTATTGCGCAGGCTGGAGTGCCATGACACACTCACAGCCACCCCAGCATCAGCCTGCTGGGCTCTGGCGATCCTTCCACCTCAGCCTTCCAGGGAGCCAGAACTACAGGTGTGCACTACCACATCCGTCTAATTTTTTATTTTACTGTAGAGACGAGGTCTCGCCAAGTTGCCTGGGCTGGTCTCGAACCCGTGGGCTCAGGTAATCCACTCTCTTCGGCCTCCCAAAGTGCTGGGATTACAGGCTGAGCCACTGAGCCCGGCCAAGAAAAATCGTTTTAATTACATGCATATATACTGAAGTTCCACAATATAGGAGACCGAAGAAGAGTCAGATGATTGAAAATCTATAGCACTGTGAGCTACAGAAAGGAGTTGGGGCTTAGGGTTGCTGGTAGGGATGGAGGGGAGTGATGACACAAGTTATGGGAGGGTGAGGGGAAGAAATAGACAGTGAATAAAGTATACGGTAAATAAATAAAGATTAAATCAATAAATATACAGTAAATACATAGATGTTAGGCAGATAGTATCTCAGGTAATACAAGTTGTAGCTGTGCAGCTCTCTTCTTGATTCACTTTACTAATGTAGATTTCCTTTATAGTTGTACATTTCCTTTACAGGAGGACAGTTTTTTCAGAGCTTCTCCTGTGTCTGCAGTTTCTTAGAATAACCAGCTCAAAATAAACCAAAGAATTGTTAACTTAAACTAAATCTGGGCTTTAGAAGCCTCGGTAGGAGTCCTGTATAACAAACTGCAACCTAACTCAGTTACATAACTAACTGAAAACTTGACTAAGGAAATAGTCTTTGTAACAGACAGCTGAGTCTCAGCCAATCACAGCAGCCGAGCTTCGTTCACTGGTAGGCGTCCAGCTGTTCAAACCAGGTTCAATCGAGGCAAAGGCAGAGCTTTAACCAACCCAGCTGCCTCTGTACCTCACTTTTGTTTTCTGCGTGTCACTCCCTTTATTCTAGCTATAAACATACACCGCACATGTGGTATAGTGGAGCATTCTGAACCATTTATTTTTCTTTAGAGACACAGATCTTGCCCAGATTGTAGTACAGAGGCTATCAACAGGAATGATTATAGCACTCTGTAGCTTTGAACTTTTGGCCTCAATCTGTCCTCCCACCCCAACCTCCCAAATAACAGGGACTACAGGTGCACACCACTGCAACTGGCTTCTAAACCGTTTTCTGTGTGAAATGTTGTCTGATTCTAGAATCACATATAAAAATCAGTTAAGATCTGCAAAGTGGGCCGGGCGTAGTGACTCAAGCCCGTAATCCCAGCACTTTGGGAGACCGATGTGAGAGGATTGTTTAAGCTCAGGGGTTCAAGACCAACCTGGGCAACTTGGTGAGACAATAAATCAAAAAATAAGCTGGGCGTGGTAGCATACGCCTGTAGTTCCATCTACTTGGAAGGCTGAGGCGGAAACGATAGGCTGAGGCGGAACGACCGCCTGAGTCCAGCAGGTCGAGGCTGTGGTGGCCGTGAGCTTGCCACTGCACCCCAGCCTGGGCAACAGAGTGAGACTCTGACTCAAAAAAACCAAAACAAAACACACACACACACACACACACACACACACACACGAGAGAGAGATCTGCAAAGTGGATATTAAATGAAAAACTTTAAACAAATTCAATTTAACAGAGTTTAACTGAGCAAAGAAAAATTCTGGAATCGGGCAGTCCTCCAAGCCAGAATAGGTTCAGACCAACTCTGGTGGTGGTGTATGTGTGAAGAGGACGTATGGACAGAAAAAGGAAAGTGACATACAGAAAATAGAAGTGAGGTGAAGAAACAGCCAGATTGGTCACAACTCAGCGTTTGACTTGTTTGAACATGGTTTGAACAGCTGGCTGGAGTTTTGCTACCTTGTGGGCGTGAGGACAGCCTTTCTTGTATGTTTCCAGAAGACCCACTTTCCAGGTTCCAAATCACGAAGGGCTTGATTGTCCTCAGTCGGTGGATCAGGCAAAGCTTTCTTAACCTGGTGAAAGTACACTTCGGCACAATGCATTAAAGCCTTAGCATTTAGACATATTCGAGTTTAGGAGCAGAAGGTTCTATTTAGGAGAATCAGCCTTCCCATGACTATTTTTTGAAGGACCAACTTATGTTTTCCACTGGAAGTGGATCTGATTGTCATCAATCTGCAATACCTTCGACCAGGGCAATTCAGTAGATTCAGTTCACTTTGCCTAATGCTATTGTACCTGTAATATCTTATTTAATTATTTTACAACTTGTTCAGTGAAACGGGTACTTAGATCGTTGGTGATTTCTCCAGGCATTCACCATGAGAGAAATACATTTTCTAATAACTTTGTAGATGGTATTATAGTATCAGCCTTTGTGGAAAAGCTCCCATACAACCAGAAAACATGCACTGAAAATGACAATTGAATGAAATCCCTCTATATATGATTCAATGGTCCATCAGGTAGCAGAAATGCACCTGAAGTTTTTATTGTCTTCCCAGTCTTATGAAGTTAACAAGCCAAACATTGGCCATAAACCATTTTAGCAATTTGAAACACACACCACACCAATATATTTTTTAATATAATTTGGGTCATTTTATCTCTTCCATGATGAGTTGTGGAGTGCAGAGCTTTCAGTACGGCTTTAAGGACTCAGGAGGGACCAGGCAGTCATCCAGGCTCTCTATGATTCCACACTTAACATCAGATTTATATTCTCTTAATACCAATTTTGTTTCTCCAACTCAGGTGCATAGCACTGTTTAAAATAGGTAATTGACTTGGACTAGAGAGTTTTTTCAAATTTCATGTCTTTACAATTTCAGTACTAGCTGATTTAGCATGAAAATCTGGCAAAGTATTTCCTGGGTACTTAATTAATTATTGTCCTGCTTGGGCAGTTTTATAAACCAATCAGTGTCTTCATTAGTGTTCTGGGGAATTCTTACCCAGTCCAAATGATATATTGCTGACATTACCTAAAACCTGTATTCAAGAGTGCTTGTCAGGGTCCTTTCCATCTTTTTTTTTTTTTTTCCCCTCATTCTGTTGCTCATACTGGAGTGCAGTGGCATGATCACGACTCACCACAACCTTGACCTCCTGGACTCAGGTGATCCTCCGCCTCAGCTTCCCAGTAGCTGGGACTACAGGCATACGCCACCACACCCGGCTAATATTTTGATTGTTCATAGAGATGAGGTCTTGTTATGTTTCCCAGACTAGTCTTAAACTCCTGGGCTCAAGCAATCCTCCTTCCTCAGCCTCCCAAAGTGCTGGGGTTACAAGCATGAGCCACTGTGTCCAGCCCTTTCCAGCCTTTCCATGAACCCCTTTAAAGTTATAACAGTCTAGGATCTTACTTGCTTGTAAAGAGCTTTCAGAAAATGAAATCTGAATTAAGCAATTAACTGTGGAAACAACTTAAAATAGTCATTGTTAAAAATACAACTGACAAGAAAATTTGATTATTTCTATAACTTACAATAATTTAACATAAAAGCCATAACTATGACTAATAACATATCAAGAAATATCAGAGTTTTGGGAATTTGATGCAATTTTGGAATATATATATTTATAACATATCCATAAAAATATAATTCAAATAAGTCAAAATGTCATTACTTATTTGATAATGCTTCCCATATAATTTAACATATTGAATAAACCTATTTATTATTTCTTTTGGATGTTTCAGGAACTCTTTATACAATCACAAATTTAGTTTGAGGTCAAAAAAACTTAACTTTGAATTTGAAATTTGATTTTGGGAAGCCTGTCAAAGGTTTACATCTCAAATAAGTCAAAGGTTTAAAACACTTAATCAAAACAGGATCATGAGTTGCTGTAAAAGAATTCACTTAGCCAAGTGATAATCAAAAGATTTTTAAAACTCTGAAACCATTATTCTTTGATAGAGAGGCAACTCAGTTTTCCAAACAATCAAAAGACCTAATAAAGGCAGCATGAGGCAATCTGTCTCTCCTCTTTCCTCTTCTTTTTTGTAGCTTACTTGGAAGGTGAACTCAAACATTTTACTCTTTCATATTAATACTACATGAAATTTTTGTTTAAGAGAAAAATCAAATTTTACTTTTGTATTGATGTATCATTAAAATGCTACTTTTAATAAAACCTGATAGACAAATCCATCCAATCTCAGTCAGCTTTTGACCTCATAAGATTTTTATAAACCTTGTATAATCGTTTACAAATTTTTTCCATTTTTTCTTTCTCCTTCTTTCTTTCCTTTTTTTTTTTTAAATTTTTTTTTATTATGGTATTATGGGGTACAGTTAGGGGTTAGGCATACAAAAATGCTTCGTTCAGGCACCCTTGATGATAAGAGGTGTCTCCCCATCCCCAGACAGATATTTATCACCATTAATCCCA
>CAUYQG010081278.1:0-46921 GCA_963574415.1 Tarsius wallacei | reverse complement strand
CTTGAAAACTACAAAACACTGCTCAAAGAAGTCAAAGATGACAAAAAAAGGAAAAAATATTCCACGCTCATGGATTGGAAGAATTAACATTGTTAAGATGTCCATTTTACCCAAGGCAATCTGCAGATTTAAACCAATACCCATTAAATTACCAGCAGCACTCTTCTCAGACTTGGAAATGACAATACTGGAATTCATATAGAAATATAAATGACCACAAATAGCCAAAACAATCCTTAGCAAAAAAAAAAAAGTAGGAGATATCACACTTCCAGACTTTAAACTTTATTATAAAGCTACAGTAATCAAAACAGCCTGCTATTGGTACAAGAACAGGCATATAGACCAATGGAACAGGATGGAGATTCCAGAAGCAAAACATCAATTTCTCAACCCACTCATCTTCGACAAAACCTTCAACAACAACCCACTGGGAAGAGGAAAATCTATTCAGTAAATGGCCCTGGGAAAACTGGCTGACCACATGAAGAAGATTAAAACAAGATCCCTACCTGTCACCATACACAAAGATCAAAGACCTAAACATAAAACCTCAAACTGTAAGAACCTTAGAAAATGCAGGAGACATCCTTATGGAAATTGGAACTGGCAGCTAATTCCTGATCAAAACCCCAAGTGCCCATGCCATAAAAAATAAGATAGACAAGAGACACGTGGGACCTCATCAAACTGACAAGCTTCTGCAAAGTAAAAGAAACCATCAAGAGAACAGGGAGACAGCCCACAGAATGGGAAAAAATATTTGCCAACTGTTTATCTAACAAAGGCCTAACCACTAGAATCGACAAAAAATTCAAGTGTGCTAAAAAGTAAAAAACAAACAGCCCCGTTACAAAGTGGGCAAAAGATATGAATAGACACTTCTCAAAAGAAGACACTTGAGCGGCCAACAGCTACATGACAAAATGCTCAGCCTCACTAGTCATCAAAGAAATGCAAGTTAAAACTACACTGAGTTACCACCTAACTCCAGTCAGGATGGCCATCATTGATAACTCAAAAAATAACAGCTGCTGGAGAGGATGTGGTGAAAAGGGAACACTTCTACACTATTGGTGGGAGTGTAAACTAGTACAACCTCTATGGAAAACAGTATGACGATTCCTAAGAGATCTAAAAATTAACCTTCCATATGACCCCTCAATCCCTCTGCTGGGAATATACCCAGGGGAACTCAAATCACTCTATGAAAAAGATACCTGTACATGCATATTTATTGTAGCACTATTTACAATAGCAAAATCATGAAACCAACTGTGCTGCCCATTGAAAGAGGACTGGATTAAAAAAATGGTACATATATACAATGGAATATTACACAGCCATAAAGGACAAAATTATGAACTTCACAGCAATTTGGATGGTTAGAGTCTATAATACTGAGAAAGCTAACACAGAAACAAAGAACTGAGTTTCACACGTTCTCACTCATAAGCGGACCTTGAACAATTATCATAATACTATAAGAAAGGGATTGGCAGTAGTGGGAAACTGCCAGGGGACAGGGGCACACCTCGTCACCAAGGGTACCTGCATAATGAACATTTATACACCTAACCCTAAAATGTACCCCACATCTTTAAAATAAGAAATTTTTTTTAAAATGATATTTGGAGTAAGGTTTTGAGCCAGTTAGTATGAATTTATGCTGCCATAGCAAACAACCTCAAAATTTCAACAAAATCATAAAAAACAAAACAAACAAAGGTGTATCTATCATTTATCCAGTGAGCCAAAGCGACTATCCAGCATGGCTGTCTTCCAGGTATAATATTTCAGTTTGCTTTGATCACTCTATCTGCAAGCGCTTACCCAAATCCTAGGAAGAAGAGACAGACTGGAGAGTTGTACACTGATTTTAAGTACTTCCTCAAAGTGACCATATTATCTTTGCTCACATTCCACTGGGAAAAAACAAGTCACTGTGCCATGCATTACTTCAAGGGGGTGGGGAATGCAGGCATGATGGGAGAAACAAGCCAGCAGTTGGTCTGTAGTGTTTATTCTAACCCAGTGGCTCTCAGTTGAAAATGATTTTGTCCAAGGGGGCATTTCACTATGTCTGGAAGTAGTTTCAGTTATTATAACTGAGTGATTCTTACCAGTATCTAGTAGGTAGAGGTCAAAATGTTGATAAACATCTTACAATGCACAGAACAGCCCCACAACAAATAATTATGTGACCCAAACAGCAGTGCTAAGATTGGGAAACCCTGCTCTGGCCCCCGTAGTCAACTGAAAATTTGATGGATGGTTGCACTTTCCTTGCAGTTCTGAATCATGGAATGTATACCATATATGGTACTTTGCTGAGCTTGTTAAGTACTAAGACAAAGATCTGAATCTAAGACTGTATCTAAGATGGATCAGTGAGCACCCTGTACTTGATGAAATGCAGCTGCATTGGGCCATGGACACTGGTCACTTATGCCTGACAGAACTGTGTGCTTTCAAGGAATAAAATGCTAAAGATGCCATGGTTGATGGCTTCTCTGAAGTGAGAGCATCCACACCCTCTCAGCATCATCTCTAATGCCAAGTGTACAGCAAGACTGAGGCATTGGAAGCCGATCCTGGAGGTCATCATCCCTAGTAGAACATGATGACTTGTCTTATAGCCTTTCTTAATGCCACATAAATTTTGTGCCAAGTGAAGTCTATTGTATCTTGCAAGTGCGGTCCTGTCAAGGCCACTGCTTCTAGTTGGAGAGGACACACTGCAAGATGACTCAAACCCTTAGTAAGCAGCGGTAATGTCCACCTCAAGAATTTGGAAATGAGGTGAAATGAATGAGCAGTTTTAAGAAATAGTTATAAAGCGATGCAAAAATGCCATTGTCTTTCCCAGCATCTATTTTGTGCTACCTTTTTTTGCCAGTAAAGATTGGGTTTTGTTCAGGTGCCTTCCCTTCTCTATGCTTCGGGGTAATCCAGTTCCAGTTCCCTTGCCAGTAATTGATTTAGGCATGGACATGTAATCTAATTCAGGCAGATGATTTGTAAGGGAGAGGCCACTGGGAGGCTTTTGGGAAAATGTTACTGCACTATTAAAAAAAAAGATGCTTAAGAAGATACGGCCTTTTTATCCACTGGGCATTGTTGAGATTGTGTGTGAAACTGAGATGTGAGAATCTGCAGTCATCTTGCAACTATAATAGAAATAGTCCGAGGACCAGACAGACTTGTTAAAGATAACAGAGAAGGGTGGAGAAGAATATTGGTTCTGACTTAACCATCCAAAGTATCTTTTATTCTAGGACTTCTTCTTATTACTTGACATTTAAAAATTCAATTTTAAATAAATTTAAATCGATATATGTTTCTGCTACATGTAGCTAAAGCATAATATGTGATATGGAATTTAGAATCTACTGGACTGTGATAGAATGGATACAAGGAAAGAAGAAAAGGACACTTAGATTTCTGGGTTGGGGACAGCAGCGACTGCATGGCCTCAATGGACGCACCAACCCTGGAAGAATAGAAGGTTTAATTAGGAACCTAATAATTTACTTTTTACAGATCTTGAGTTTTAGGGTAGATTTCAAGTGTGCACTTATAAGGATGGACGTATCTACGATTCAGAGAAGAAATCTGGAGCGGAGATATCCCTTTGCAAGTCATGGGGTCAAAGGTGATGATACGTGTGTACAGATGAGCTAGCCTAAAGGATATGCACAGGGCCAGTAGCGTAAGGCCACACCTGCGAAACACCAGTGTTTGATGTTAATGTCCACACAGAGAAGGGTGAGCCTGTGAATCTGACCAAGAGCGGAAATCAAGAAGGCAGAATGAAACCAGGAGCACACTGTCACAGAAATCCAGAGAAGAGAGAGTTTCAAGAAGGAGGGAAAGTTTGACAACGTTAAAAGTCACAAAGGTTAAGAATCAAACATTTCTTTTTAATCTAAAAACATTAAAAAGTAAAAGTTAAATTTATAAAAATTATCGCAGTTTTACAGCATACATTTTTTTCACATGCCTTGTCTCTTTTGAGTCTGCGCAAATGTTAGAAATGAAAGGAACAGTTGTCAAATCAATTTTACACAGGGACAGTGAGGCTTCGATATGTTAAGGGAATTACCCTTGCAGTAACGAAGTAGCCAAAGTGGCATTCAGACTCGCTGTTGACAAACTCCTGGTCTAGGGCTTTTTCCATACTTCCCCCAGGCACTTTACAGTGTACTCTGTTGCCAGCCATGGTGAATTGTTAGTAAGTCCCCCAGTCCGAAAAAAATAGGAACAGACAGACAGAAAAAGTAGACATGTATTAAGCCCATGACATTCCAGGCAGTGTACGACCTACATGACATGAAAAGCAGTGTTCCTGAAGTTTCTTTCAGGGATACGTCTGCCACCTCTCAGCCAAGTACAGACAGAGTCAGTTTCCTGACAGGGTAAGAACTGCTATGAGCGAGACATGGAATGAGCTGTGTCTACCATTGGGAGGGAGGGGCTTTACTCGTGTAACAAGTGAGCCACATTACATCCTTTGGAAACACGTGTTACCTATGCTCAAAGCAACACTGTAAAGTAGGTATTAACATATGTATTCGCTGTTAAGGCTGCCACTAAAAAAGTGCCACAAACTGCGTGGCTGGCGTAAACAGCAGAAATGTGTATTCTCACCATTCTGGAGGCTAAGGTGGCTCATTCTGAAGGCTGTGAGGGAGAATCTGGCAATCTTTAGAATTCCTTGCCTTGCAGAGGTATCTCTCTGATCTCTGTCTTCATCTTCTCATAGTGTTCTGCCTGTGTCTCTGTATCCAAATTCCCCCATCCCTTTTTTTTTGAGTTGGAATCTTACTCCGTCGCCCGGGCTGGAGTGCAGTGGCACACTCACAGCCACCCTAGCGTCGATCTACTGGGCTCAGGCGATCCTTCCACCTTAGCCTTCCAAGTAGCCATAACTACAGGGGCACACTACCACGCCCGGCTGATTTTTTTATTTATTGTAGAAACGAAGTCTCACCATATTGCCCAGGCTGGTCTCCAAACCGTGGGCTCAGGCAACCCTGTCGCCTCAGCCTCCCAAAGTGCTGGGATTACAGCTTTGAGCCACAGTGCCCAGTCCAAATTCTCTCCTTTTTAAAAAATAACAGTCATATGAGATCAGAGCCCATCCCAATGACCTCATCCTAATTTAACCAGTTGCATCAACAATAACTCCATTTCCAAATCGGGTCAGATTCTGGGGTAATAGGGTTTAAGATTTCAGCATACAATTTGGGGTGGGAGGGACACAATTTAACTCGTAGCAGCAAACCTCTCTTAATGAACAAAACTGAAATATATGATTGGCTACTTATATAAATGCAAACATCTCTATACATCTGTATGCGGAGACGGATACACACATGTGCTGTGTACAAGACCTCAAGATTCCCGGGTCAGAGAAACACAGAACATGATGTGCTATTTACATGGGAAGCAGCAGCGAGAGCAGCGCCTTTCCTGGGTTCCCGTGCCTTCAACCCCGCATGGCACCACAAGGAGGGCAGACGTTAGCTTCACACATCATGGGGTACACACACCTCAGGAGAAAAGCAGCAAAATCGGGATACTCTGACCTGTGTAGGTTCTGCTTGCACATCTGTCCATTCTACCTCCTAAGGAGAAAGACTCCTAATTACCCTGAAATGGCCGTCATTCTCCTCCAGGGAAGAAGAGAAAAGCATTTCTTGGCCTCTCACCCTGAACGATGAGCAAATGTCTCTAGAGAGAGGAAGAGGACTTAATCTTCACTATCCCGGGACTTCTGCAGCGAGGGAGAGTCTCTGATCTCTCTGGAGGGTTAAATTCTCTTTAGTTTCCAAGGCTATTGACTATTCAAATTTGCCTTTTGCTTAGAAAGGCTGGACTGTGCAGAGACATTCGATTTCTCATGTCTCATTGTCTCCCAACAGCTTATCAAAGGGGTCAGTTATGAAACTGATTAAATAAATAACTAGGGTAATATCCATATTGAATTTTACATATAATCCTAAAATATTTTTAAGACCTTAACATATTGCATTTTAGTAGCTTGTTTTTAGGTCTGTTTTTTCACTAGGGGCTAATCTTTGTGAGATCCAGGACCAGGGATTCTCTTCTTAGCTGGTAAGCATTCAGTACATCATTGTCTAATTAATGTACAAAACAAAACTCTTTACACATTTTTACTCTATACCTTGTATGTATTTATTATTCTTTGACCTTTTTTTAAACTTGGAATGTTTAAATGTTATCATTGATCCTTCATTTATCTTCCTTCAATGGCTTTATTATTGCACTGATTTAAATATCCCTAAGACTTTTTAATCTTCAAGTATCTTCCTTTATTTATTTTTCTTGGTACATTGGCTCTCTTTATCTTCTTTTTATTCCTCTTTAATCTCCTAAACCAAACAGTCACGTTATTATTACAAATGTTCCAGGTGCTTAAAATTAAGTTAAGTGAATTATTTTTGATTGGAGAAAATGCTGTTTTTCAAAATCCAATTAACCTGCTCATTTAAATAACCTCTGCATATGAAGAGATATGTTTCTTTTCCAAATTAAAAAGAATTAAACTTTTTTCAAGTCTCTCACAGGTTTAAAGAACACCTTGAGATAATCTCATTTTTATTCATATTTTGGCCATTTTTTAAGTGTTCCTGGAATTATAATCCTGAATAATATTTTATGTATATGAAGGTCTATATGGAAGTGATTGTCACTTCTTGACCAAATTAATAGTTGCTGAACATAACTGCCTGGGCTGTTTTCAACCCATTTGTCACATGACAGCCTGCCCAGGCTGGATTTTTGAATCCTACCATGGTATGCTGCACAGAGCACACAGCATGGAGAGACCACACTCTGCTTCTACAAATGCAACTCCAAAGTGCCATGGTAATTACATCTTTAAATAATGGTCTTTGCTTTATTTATTTCAGGTTTTGGACTTAGGCCTTTTAAAAGACCTAAATAGCATTTATTTTAATATAATGACATTTTGTTTGTAATAAACCTAAGAACAAAAATAGGACCACTGACAGAATGTATAATGACTTACACGCTAACCAAAAGCAAAATAAAAAATAAGAGTAAAAGTGGAAAGGTTTACCAGAGATCATATGATCATGGACATTTTGCCAATTGTTCCAAACTCAAGGCACATATATGAAGGAAGAAATAAATTTAAAAGATATATTTAATTGTTTGGGGTTCAGTTTAATAAGCCTTGGACTTACTATTATTCACTTAGTTTAACTGAAAACATTGTATTACTTCATGCATAATACAGATTTTTATTCCCTGCCCATAGTTGTAGAGGGAAAAAGTAGACCTTCTCCTGTATAAAGCTAACAATTTTATTTTTTTATTATTTTTATTTGCTACTTAATAATTGTACATGTTTATAGGGTACCTGTGATATTTTGACATTTATATACAATGTGTAATGATCAAATCAAGGTAATTTGGATATTCATTACCTCAACCACTTGTCATTTCTTTGTGTTGGGACACTCAAAATCCTCTCCTAGCTATTTTGAAATATACAATAGCTTATTATTAATTATAGTCACCAAATTCTGGTATAGAACACTAGAATTGATTCCTCCTATCTAAGTGTAAATTTGTACCCATTAACCATCCTCTCCTTGTCTGTCCACCCTCCCACCCCACCCCCCAACTCACTTCCAGCCTCTAGTAACCGCCATTCTACTCTCTACTTCTATGGAAACAGGTGACAATTTTAGCTCTGATTCTAAGGTAGGGCTACAGAGTAGAACTGGGCTCAACTCTCATGTCTTACTTGGAGCAAGACCACACAATATTGTACTTAATGTCTCTAAGAGTCAGCTACACTTCAGTTAAATAGAGATAATGATTTCTACCTTAAAATTTGTTGTGGATTTATACACAACGAGCCTGGCATAGCACCTAGACCACTGTAATCATATATATTTGGTGGTTACTACTAGTTGAACTGGGAGTGCACTGGAAGGTAGTGCCAATGCCTTGATTCTTTGTCTTTCAAATAAAATGATCATGCTGAATCTGGTCTTTCTCATGCATGGACAAATTAAATAGCAGCATAAGTAATGGTATTTCACATGCTGCAGGAATGTATGTCATGTGCTGTAGGAATGCCCTCTTCCGTCCCAAATTTGTTCTCTTGTTTAGTAAAGTCTTAAAGAAAAAGACAAAGACTTTGATTCCACAGTGATAAGGTTTAGAATATGCCCATCCTGTGAAAAACAACAAGGCACTGAACCACAGGATGGAAAAGAGTTTGAAAATGGAAGATGCAGGAAAGTTTATCAGGCAGAGAAAGCCTGAAGCCACTTCACAGTTTTCATTTCACCAGTTTCACTTCACAGTTTCATTTCACTGATCTTGATAGTTAATAGATCATGTGGAAATATACAGAGGGTGCCAAAAAAGTATACATATTTTAAGAAAAGAAAAAACTGTATTAATATTGTAGTACTCAATAAGATGAAAACAAGCCACATTTGACCTCTGCAATTACAAGAGGGGCTTGAAGTGGTTACTGTTAGGGTACGGATGGACCAGGTGAGGGTGGAAAGGCGCAGGGCAGGGAGGCACGCAGCACCGCCAGGGCTGGCAAGCCAGAGGTGCTCGCCGCCAACCCAGCGATCCAAGGAGATGCAAAGAATTGCGACACACAGAGGTGAGAGAGGAAAAGATTTATTTAAGAAAAGTTCAGCCCCCACAGACAGGGAGTGGGCCTACACTCTAAGTGAGTGTGGCCTTGTAGCCCCCCAGAGTCCTGGCTTAAATCCTTCTCTTGGAGATGTTGCACGTGAGTGCTGTGACTGCTGTGACTTCCTTGTGGACAACCTGTGGATGTCTTGGAGATCCTGTGACACAGAGAGCCATTAATGTCCGCCCACGTTATCACAGCCCCTAGAGAAGGGCGTGACAAGGATTCTAATTCTCCTGCACCTTCCCAAACAACATTCCTTAGACCTAATGGAGGGTGTACCTCCCCTTATCTCTAGGCATTCCCAGTGGGTAGCTTCGGGGGATCCTTGGCTTTCCTGTAGAAAGTGCCCAATTTACTGGAAGATCGAATCCCCACCTGCTCTCCCTCTGAGCGGTTATAACTTTTGTCATTACAAGTTTCATGACTTTTACAGTCCTTGTCCAATGCATGATGTCTTAGGTCTTGTAAATTCCCTTTACTCTAGGCAAGCTTGATTGCCACTATGAGATACCTCTGATACCTGGAAGTCTGTTTCTGAAAAGACAAAGCTGGTAAAGTTAATTATACCTAAAGTGTGCATTTCTACAAAAGCATAGCTTCTATTTTCTCATCATTGTGTCAGGGTTTAAGAACAAAAAAAATGGCTTCCCACTCTCGGTCTGTCCTTTCAGTTACCATCAGCATCCAGACATGTCTGATTACAGCGAATATCTCTTAACATCACATAAAATGTGTATACATTTTTTTGGAACCCATAGTATATACACACACAAATAAACATGCATATACATACATATAGCTGTATCATGATCTAAAATGTATTCTTTCTCTGAATATATTTATCAAAAAGTTTGAAAGCCACTGCTCTAAATGGCTTACTTTAACCCAGAGCAAAAGTTTTTGAATGACTTGGAATTAGTTTTGGTTGCTGTTGTTTTGTTTCCAAGGACATGAAAATTCAGGAACTGGAGCTACTTTGAAGCAAGATCTTAAAATTCTAGGCCAGGTGGTGGCTCAAACTGTAATCCCAGCACTTTGGGAGGCTGAGGTGAGGGGACTGCCTGAGCCCAGGGGTTCAAGAACAGCCTGGGCAACTTGGCGAGACCTCTTCTCTGCAATAAATCAAAAAATTAGGTGGGTATGGTGGCACATGCCTGTAGTTCCAGCTACTTGGGAGGCTGAGGTGGAAGAATCACCTGAGCCCAGCAACTCTGAGGTGGCTGTGAGCATGCCACTGCACTCCAGTCTGGGTGACAGAGTGGGACTCAAACTAGAAAAAAAAAAAATTCTAAGTAAGTCTGTAACTCAACGATTAACTTTTATAAAAAAGGTCAAGTTCCTTTATTGGGAATATCGGTCCCTTCAGTAAGGATGACTGGCTCCTTCTGTAGGCAGGCATCTTCCTTTGGTTCTCTAATGACTCTAGCAGGTAGCCAGGGTTCACTCATGAGAAAACCTCATTGACTGGCCTTGGAGTTACTAACTGCTTGACTGAGACCTCACAGATGACTCCACCGGCAACTCCATCCCAGATGGAACTGAGATCAGAACCAGCTGATCTCACAGATGATTCACCTCAAGGAGCCCTGGCCTGCATACAACACACTTGGAAAGTATTTTTATTTTCCTTTTGACACTTATTCAGAGGTAGATTTGTCATGCAGGTAAAAAGCTTAATCTTCATTGCACCTCTCTTATTGGCCTACTTTCAAGGATAATGTTGATTTTATAGTTTTGTACTTTGTTAAAAGGGGGTTCCAAACTTGAGCAAGCTTCATATCTCACAAAAGCTGGATATACCCTTGCACGAATCATGACTAAATAGTTATTTAATTTAATATTAATCGTATTAAATTAAAAAGACCTTCCCTTACACTCATTTGTAAGCCCAGTCATTCATAGAATTAGAAGTTTTATGGGTATATACAGAAGAGAAGAGTTTTAGAAATAAATCAACCTTGTTGACCTTGAGCAAGTCGTTGATTTCTCTGAAAATCTATTGCCTCAACATCAAAATAGAACTAATTAATAGGATTAAACGTTACTTCCCACAAACACGATAGTGAGTAATTGTTAACATTTTCCGCCCAACCTCAGGCCAAAACATAGGTCCATTGTAGAACTGAGTTGACTTGCTTCTACTCAACCTGCTTCTGCCAGTTTCCAGCTTTAGTGAAAGGGAGAACTACATGAGGGGAAAAAATAAAAATAGAACAAAACACAAGAAAGAAAAAGAACATGAATTACATCACTTCCCCCTCACCCAATTCCTGACCACAGGGCTTCTAATCTGGTATTTCTCTTTCTCTGTTGATGTGAAGGGCATCAGTAAATGCTGATAATGCTGATTCACAGATATGGAAAGCAGTCCCTAAAACTAAAAACACACTCCACCACACACTGCACCAATACATCTACCTGACTGCTTCAATCACTCTAGAAGGAAAAGCAGACGACGGACTATACTGTTATACAAGAGTGCTTGGCATCACCAGGCTCAAACATCACACGAGTGACTGCAGTTTACTCTTGCCACACGTTTGTTTTGCCATCAGGTTGATATCAACCTTAAGAGGGATCCTTGATAGTATCAAAACTGAAAAAAAGGTCTCTTCTAAAACACCGGAGCATCTCTTCACACAAGCAGGTTTCAGAACACTGAGATAATGGAAAATGAAAAGAAAATGAATATTATGGTGCTAGATTCTGTGAGGCAGGCTTTATTCTTTCCTGTAAGTCCAAACTCATTTCAAAAAGCATGAAACTCTATCAGTTAAGGAAGGCAATTTAAAGATGGCTGCATTATAACTGATGAAGGGCTGCTAAATGTTTAGATAGTGATCATCAATTTACCATCATTGGCAGCTGTCTTCCCTGAGAGCCATTTCATAAATTCTGCAGCCAGAAGAAAGCTGCTCCGGGACAGCGTTACAAATTGCCAGCTGCGAAAAGCCTGCCCCACCCCTTGTCACAGCTCAGGGAGTTTGCATGACAAAAGAATAATTGAATTGGTAATGCAACAGTACATGACATAGATCACCATTTTGCAACAGGAGCGTTTAAGTCATGAATAATGAAGTGATTTCCTCCAGAGTAATTTATGGAACAGGTACATTAGCAAAGCAAGCTCCTGTAGGTGTGCAAATGCACAGAACCTCTGACCCAAGGGAACTCGCTGAGGTCTCTCAGCTCATTTAAATTTCTTTCTTTGCAACTTCCTCTTAGGCAAATAGCAGGGCAGCAGGTATGAAGAAGGGTGGATGTTTTTGTTTCATTATTATTATTATTATTTAATGTTCTGTGGCGTCTGGCCACAAGAGTAAGAGAGAGATTTGCTAAAGCAGCTTAATATTGAACATCGAGCAGTTGCCAAAGAATCATAACTTCTGATCATTTCTGACCTCTGTTGAATTTGAGTCATTACTTCTGGTCACATTGCTGAATGCAAACCACTCAGCAGTTAGTGCTGCCAACAGGTTAGCTGTCGGGAAGCTGGTGTGTGTGAAAATAAGACGCACTCCACCTTCACACATGAAAAAATTGTCTTCTTATTTGCAAAATCTACATCTAACAAGAATTTTTTTTTAAGAGCAAAGGGTATTTATTTGTTACAAAGAAAGTTTTTGAAAATTTGCGTTTACCCTTTAGCCAATAGAGAAGTTGTCTTAGCAGAGTGTAACTACAATACAGAAAAAAAAAGAAGAGAGTGAGGGAAATGGTAATTGTTTTAGGAAGATTAGGTACAACTGTTGGAGTGAAGAGAACGATATCCCAAAGTATGGTACTTTGACATACTGAGCACTTTAAATTAAAACTCATTGGAAGGCCTCAGAAGCTGCCTCAGAACCAGTAATTGTCTAACCTTCTCTTGTTTCTTCTCCTCCTGTTCCCCAAGTGCAGAGGGGAGCTCTCTCTGGAATTTCCTTATCTAAGTAAGGAAACTTCTTTCCAAAAGAAAAAATGCAATTGCCTTTTCACTGTCCCTAGCAATTGTTGTACCCAATGTTTTAAGAGATCACCAAAAGAGTCAGCTCTGATGTAAGCACAAAAGGGTTTTTTTTATTCATACTCGAGCCTGGGCTCACGCTTGTAGCCGGCTCAGTGGCTTGGAACGAGAGCGAGCCCCGTCTCAGGTTTACACGTACCTTTTATACAGAATTCTGAGGGAGTGGGGTGGCTTTACAAACTTGTTCACACAGGATTGGATAGAACTGCATAAACACGGTTACAGAGATACTGACTGGTTGGTTCGTTTTTGATTTTTCGTGGGCTTGGCTTAGCTGTCTTAGATGGACAGGCAACGGCTAAGTGGGCAGAGAGGAGTTACTTAAGCCCTCTGGAATTTTTAGATAAGCATACAGGCAGGCTTGAAACAACACAGAACCCACCAGAAGAGTAGCCGGTGCCACAGAGTTTACTATAATTTAAGTGAAGGAATGTCCGGCGGGGGGGTTTATTGCTTAACATTGATATACCTTTGCAGGTGCAGGAGAAGCTAACATGGCGATTGTGGGATATACAAAAGCTTAACAAAATTTTAAGCACAGACACTGTTTGAAACATGGTATAACTTTACAGTTACTACTAGGCACCTGACATGTGCCTAGTCTTACGGAGCCTGAGGTAGGATTTAAAATACAAGGAATGTGAGGTAAGAGTTTATAAAATATAGCAAACATTTCTTTTACAGCAATTATAGCTTTACAATTGCAGTCACTACCAGGCACCTATTACGTGCCCAGTCTCACAGGATTTGAGGTAGAGTCAGAAATTCAGTAAATATGAGGTAGGAATCTATATAACATATCAAACATGAGCTAAGAATTTATATAACATATCAAACGTGAGCTAAGAGGGGGTGTGTAGAATACAGTGCAGCAGACGTGAGGTAGGGGTTCACAGCAAACATAGTTTTCTAAGTTTTCTTGGGTATTTCAATACTTCTTGAATTTATGTTTTATCACCTCTGTCTTTGGGGATCATAGCTATTTTTTATTTCAGTAAGTAAAGGTCACTACAATATAGCATATTTCTTCTTTATCTTAAAAAAAACTTTATTCTAAAGTCATTGTATAGTTGATAATTTTAAGGAAATTAAACTTTTAAAAATCTATATATTTTTAGCTAACAATCAATAAAATAAAAGTAATAGTTAGAATTTATTGAATACTTACAATTTGCCTTACATATTATTAGGCATTCAATTCTCCTATTTTTATCCCCACTTGATATATGGGAACAAAGATGCACAGAGTAATAACCTTGCCAAAGATGGCAAAATGATGGGATAAGTCTGAATTTCAACTCCCAAAAATAAGATTGCAGATGCCTTGGTCTGTACTGCATGAACACAATAAGGAAACAATAAAGTGTCACTCTGTCAGTGAATGGGTGGTCAATAGAAATGATATTCTTGAGTAGTAAAGAGTACAGGAAGTAAACTCTAATAGTGCTATATTCACATCCCACTTCTAATATTTAACACCGATGAGATTTGGGGAAAGGTACTTAACCTCTCTGAGATTCATTTTTATCATTTGTTAAAGAAATAAGAAAAAAAGTTACAAGTTTACTGTAAAAAAAGAACATGAAATGCTTAACACATCATTTACCACATAGCAGTCGTCCCCTAAATAGTTACATATTGGTTCTTCTTTTTCTGTGGTACAAAATATTCATGGTTGTGTGTCCATCAGCCATGTACTAATACAATGCCTGGGAATTCATTGGGAAGAAAAAGAAAATAAATTACTATTTCATAGTATTCCTAGTTACAGCTTAAAGTGAACTCTATATTCTCCATGAATAAATTGCATTCACTTCATATTATATTTTTATGAAGCTGCAATATCAAACATAATATTAGATGCACAGTAGAAATGTATAAAATAATTATGGGATTTAAATATTATCCTAGCCAACACCCTTGCCTTCAGAAGGATGTTCTGGTCTTCATCAGATCTGATATATTACTTTTATTGGTAAATAACAAAGAAATTCTTAAAGCATTCATAAAACATATTCTGTCAAGCATCAACGTCTATCTTTTTTATTTTTTTAGTTGTTGTGCATAGACATAAACATTTTTATATAATTTCTACCACGTGACATATAGACTTTCTAATCTGAACATTTAAAAATAAAATATCTCAATAAAAGTATATGTTATATGACATTCATAGTATGATAATACTATATTATCACTGGTTGTTCTTTTTTCTCCCATTATTCTTTTTCCTTGCTCCAGTGGTTCAGAGTTAGAAAATGAAATTGAGAATATATCATACATATGTTGATTCTCAATTATTCTACTGCTCCATTTTAATTTTTTTCATTATTTCCCCTACTCTTAAGAGAAAAAAATGTGCAGTGGTTTTGATAAATTTAAACATTTTTAGAATTTCTACAAAGAGACCATCAACTCTGGAGAACTTTAAGAACACTCCCTATATAGATAGAATTTATAGTACTCAGGGTTTTATGACAGAACGAATGAAATTCAATTTTCATACTTCTCTGTATAAAAACTTAATTAATCAAGTTTTTAATTATTAAGCCACCCATGAATGAATAGGATAGATTTGGGAGAAAAGAAACTAAGTTTGACACAAAAAGTATATCATTTGTTATTTTCATGCTCAGACACATTCTTGCTCAGATTTCTGTAGTTTTGGAAGGATATTTGTGGTTAAATCCTGCTGCTTTTGAAATTAACCACATTAGGCACTCATTGGTGTGATTAGTGCAACTCATCAGACTCTGGGGTTGCTGAACTAATGTATTTATTTGTATCTGCATTCTTTATTCTCTTGTGACAATGATTTAGATGATTATATTATTTAAGTATTTCTTGAAAAGTTTATCAAAATTTGACTGTCAGAGTGTGGAGGAGAAAAATAATATGTATAGATACATAGTATGTAGAAATGCTGCCAATATCTCACTCTCAGTTGGAGACATTTACTGATATTTCTAGTGCACTGAATAGAAAAGCTGCAATCACAGTTGCATTCTGCCAAGAGCAATGGAACTGTTAGTTGTTTTAAATGAGTGAACCTAAAAAACAAATTAAGTAAAATGATTACCTTTTTTCTTAGCTTGTCAAGAGTTCCAAAGTGTTTATTTCTGATGACACTTGCTGGAATCTCACCCCACCCACTTCAGAAGGTCCAAATTTTATTGAAATGCTAATGAAATTAATTAGGTTGTTTCTTTTTTGAACTTATTTTGTCTTTGAGCTTAAACTTCTCCTATTTGAGATGCTGATTTTATTTACTTATTTATGGTTTGTCATGTTGATATATTCCTTGTCCCTAGGGAAGAAATTAAAGATGAAAAAGAAAAGAAAATATATGAAAGAATGTGTTTAGTTTCTTCAAAGTGATAAATCTCTTTCAGATTTTGATTCCACCTGGATGGCTGTGAATTTGAGTGCATCAGAATGTAAAGTCTAAACAACTAACAGAAGGGTTGTCAAAGGATTATCATTTCAAAGTTCGAAGAGGCAAAAGGCAATTCCTGCAGATTCTGGGAAAATGACTAGGCATGGGCTATATTTAAGTGGTAAAACAAACAAGTAAGCAGAAAGAAGCTTTGGTTGAAGGTTAATTTTTCTATTTAAGAGTGATAACACCATTTGAGACAGGTAAGTTGTTTTATCATGTGGTCATAGTCATTTCATTTTGTATTTTTTAAAGATATTATTTACTTTTAATATAAACATAAGACCTACAAAGAACAATAAGGAGTGTTAAAAGAAAATCTTTTTACAAAATAAATTCAACCGAGTTTATTTGAGCACTGAAGAATTCATGAATCAGGCAGCATTTTAAAACCACGGGGGTTTGGAGTTGTCTACTTTAGTGAGTTTTTTCTGGTGGAGTGTGGAAGTGAAATAATTGCTTAATCAACTGCAGCTAGGCTTTTATCATATTTGAGTATAATCTGATAAAATGTTCCTGGGCTAATTGGCAGTTTTTGATAGGTTAAACTTAATTTTTGTTTTACTGTTTACATTGGGTTTCAGTTTGTTTGGAGGGATCCATCATGCTAGTGCCATCTAAGCCTAATGGTCTCCAATTAAAAATTTTAACAGGAGAACTGACTTTCAGACAGGATTTTATTGACCAGAAATCCAGGAAGCCTCTGTTATGGCAGGACTGTACCTAGTTCCACATGGATCCTAAGTTTAGAAGATTCAGGAGTAGAAGAAAATAATGTCACTTTTTGGGAAGATGATGTCGATTTTCAGGGTCTTGGAATCCTAACTTCTATGTTGTAAGTTTCTGGGCATTGGTTTATGTGTTTAATTCCAGGGTATGTTATAATATATTTAAATGTCATCCAAAAAGAGATTAAATAGAGCAATATTAAAATTGAGATAATCTCATAACAAGAATGCATGTAAGAGAATATTTTTTAAACTTGTTTCCTCATATATTGTGTGTTGAAATGTTGACATTTTCAGCTAACCAACATGTCTCCATGGATGATACAGTGCATAGACTCACATTCAGAAGTGACCCATTGGACCTACCTATTTGAGTAGTGAAACCAGAAAGCCATGCAGTCATGCTAGCCACACTGATACAAAATGACTAATTCAGTTTTCCTGATATGCAATCATTCAAAGATTTGAATAGTTCTGCAACTGTGGTATTGGTTGGCAACAAAAGTGCACATAACATAACTATTTATCTACATATATATGCATGTTTATGTATACACACACACACACACATTTGTATAGAATCTATCTAAAGAAAATAAAACATTTTCTTTAGGGACCTACAACTACAACCACAAAGAGGTGCTATTCTGCTCCTGGATAGGAATACATAAACTCACTTATATTCTAGGATTTCTAAATACTCTGTTTGGAATGGCAAAAATTAACATAGCAATAATAGACACAATTGTTTTGGTATGGTTAGACTGCTTTAAATACATGTGATAGAGTTTAAGTTATCTCAAGATATTTGAAAAGTTGTTTGATAATCGTTGCATTAAAAACACTCATGATCATTGATTTGGAAATTTTGGAGAAGACTGCCCTGGAGAAATGCAAGCATCAGGTAGATGAATACTGTATATTATGATAATTATGGTAGTATTTCTTGTAAAAGCAAAGGCAATAAATTAATGTTAATCACTATGAAAATAGTTGAATTAATGATATCTATTTTAATAAATGTGAAGTAGCAAAAAGAGTGCTCTACATGTTATATGTTCTACATCAGCAGTCCCCAACCTTTTTGGCATCAGAGACATGTTCTGTGGAAGACAATTTTTCTTTCTTTTTTTTTTTTTTGAGTTGGAGTCTCACTCTGTCACCCAGACTGGAATGCAGTGGCCACTCCCAGACATCGCAGCCTCGACCTGCTGGGCTCCGGCGATCCTTCCACCTCAGCCTTCCAAGTAGCTGGAAATATAGGCGTGCGCTACCATGCCCGGCTAATTTTTTGATTTATTGTAGAGATGAAGTCTCACTAAGCTGCCCAGGCAGGTCTCGAACCCGCGGGCTCAGGCAATCCACTCACCTCAGCCTCCCAAGGTGCGGAATTACAGGCTGAGCCACGAGCCCGGCTTACAATTTTTCTACTAACTAGGGAAAGGTGGTTTTGAGATGATTCAAGTGCATTACGTTTATTGTGCACTTTATTTCTCTTATTATTACATTGTAATATATAATGAAATAATTATACAACTCACTATACTGCAGAACCAGTGGGAACCCAGAGTTTGTTTTCCTGCAACTAGACAGTCCCATCCGGGAGTGATGAGAGAGAGTGACACCCTAAGTGTGTTGCTTGTGTCCAGTCTACTCCATAATCTCCTTTTGGTTGCTATCATTGCAGAAAACACCACTTCACACAGATAGGACTTTGAAAATGGAAGCAGGCTTTCCAGTGCTTTTGTGGCAATCTCAGGATATTCTTCCTTAACTTTAATTTAGAACATATGGGAATTTGAGGTTGTCACAAACATATTTTTAAGGCCACCATCATTTGTGATCTCAAGTGGTTGATCCTCTTCTAGCACGGACAAAGTCGATTCATCAGGCTTATTCACAAATGGGTCACTTATCCATTCCTTCCCAGTTTAGGGGTCTTTTGTGGTTGAGAAGTAGTACTCAAACTCTTTTAAAAGCTGAAATAGATGATCAGACATCACCTAGGAGGAAGTAGGCCTTGGCTTAATCTCTTTCAAAATCTCTGCTAATGTCTGAAACATGTCAATGCTCCCAATGTTCACTGGTTGACCCCATAATTCTTGTTTGGCTTTGGATATAGCCACTTTATTTGCCTACTTGAACACAGTTGTCATTCTCTGAAGTGACAGATTTAGTTTGTTGAGCTGGTTGAATATGTCATATAAATAAGCAAGTTTTGTTACCCAGTCTATGTCACTGAAATGTGCTGCCAGTGGTGACTATTTTTCTAAAAGAAATTTCTGGAGCAGCTGTCATAACTGAAAAGCTCTGACCAGTGATCTACCTTTAGAAAGCCATCTCAGTAATGTGTATAAAAGAAGACGTGTGTGCTCTGTGTCCATCTGTCACAGAGCTGCATGAACAAACATGAGTTAAGGGCATGTACTTTAATGTGGTTGATAATTTTAATCACATACTGCAAAACATTAAGTTCAGGTGGCATTTTTTTGCTAGCCAGCATGTCTCCATGGATGACACAGTACATAAACTCACATTCATAAGTGACCACTTTGACACAAGAAGTAAAACCAGAAAGCCACCTAGTTATGTCAGTCACCCTGTCCATGAAAATACTAATACAGAAAGACCTGTTCAGTTTTCCTGATAGTAATTATTCAAAGATTTGAATAGATACACAGCTGTGGTAGCAGTTGGCAACAAAAATGCACAAAACATATCCTCATGCATATCTTTCTGAAAAATATACCACACAAAAACCAAACATTGTTACCTTGTCAACATCAGTAGACTCATCGACCTAGATTGCATACCATGACTTATTAATCCTTTTTAACAATTGTGCCTCAATATCCTCTCCTATCCCATCAATTCATCTAGCGACAGTGCTAACCAAAAGAGGAACATGTGCCACCTTTTGAACTTCAGCCTCTTCTAAAAGGTAACTACAAATATCTTTAGCAGCAGGCAACATCAACTCTACACAACAAAAAGGATTTTTAGCCTTAGCAATGCAGTTAGCCATTAAGCATGATGCTCTCAGTGCAGACACATTTGTTGAATTGATGGTCTTTAATAATTGCTTATTTTCTTGGTGTTCATATTTTTTTCCTTTGAAAAAAACTCCAAAGGATTGTCTTTTAATATAGGGTGTTGATTTCCATGTGGTGAAGCAGTTTTGAAGGTTTCATGGCTTTGTTGGATAGTAGGTCATCATATATCATACATAGTAGATTTAGAGAATGTGAATCACCGTTGCAGTAAATGCATAATTTAAGTAGAACTTCTTTTATTTTATTTTATTTTATTATTTTGAAGATGTAGTGTACAATTCAAGTTTAGGTATACAAAACATCATTATACAGTCACCCTTGTTGATGATGTGCTCCCACGCCCCCTCCCCTGACAGTTTCCTACTACTACCAATCTCTTTCTTATAGTATTATGATAACCATTCAAGGTCTGCTTATGAAGGACTTCCTCTAAATGTAGCTTTCTTTTTGTTGGCAGTCTTTGAATCATCTGTTGTCTTATCATTGGGTCTTTCCCCCTTTTCAAAGAAGCTGTCCAGTGACATTGTTTTTTACTCATTTTGGCTAGGACGAGCTTTTGGGCTTACCAAAACTGTGACCGAGACAAGTGGACAGTGCAGGAACGAGGTGGGGGGAGAAGCCGTACATACCACTCCTTTAAAAAAGGGGAGGGCACAGATGGAAGTGGTAAACAATGGGTGGGCCATGGCCATGTGCAGACTAAAACAAGTGTCAGATTCTGACTTAAAGCCTGCCACCAGATGAAACTGTCCAGTTGAAGTGCATCAACTCACTTGCCACTCACTGACAGGGTTTTGATATGAGTCTGCAAGTAATTGATTTGTTATGGTCTCTATGAAGTCAAATCTCATTGTTAGTGTTCATCTGTATTTGCAGCCACTCCCAAGCACTAGCATCACAGCTTCTGCACCACCATAGATCATCTAGCATTAGATTATCATAAGGAACACACAACCTAGATCCCTCACACGTGCAGTACACAATGCTTTGTGCTCCTATAAGAAGCTAATGCCACTGCTGATCTGACAGGAAATGGAGCTCAGGCAATAATGCAAGCAATGAGAAGTAGCCTTAAATACGGATGAAGCTTCACTTGCTCACTTGTCACTCACCTGTTGCTGTGTGGCCCAGTTCTTAACAGGCCATGGATGAGGACTTGTCAGTGACCAAGAGACTAGGAAACCCTGTTCTGCATGCTACCTCCCAGAAAGAATATATGTGTGAATATGTACTTGTGTATGTGAAAATATAGATAAAACATTATAAACCATAAAGGAACATGGAACATTTCTCATTGTTAACCATAGATAACCTCTTAAGGGTTGACTGAAAAAGATTTAGCTAATACGTGCAGTAAAAAAGTAAAATTTCCATTTGTTTTGCAGAAAGAAATTTGTACTTCAGTGGAAAATTATACATTGTTTAGAGCTCACCCATATCGGTCATTCAATTCTAGGATTATATTGCTTTTGAGCTATTTTGGAACTCTAAATTATAGATAATTGATAACAATGGAAAATCCTGTTTATAGATATGCTAATTCTGTCCTGTAAAGGTTCAATTTACTTCCCTCTCTGAAAGTAGAAGCCATTTGCATAGTCACATTGATATTCCTGATCTATAAGCTATTTGCATAGTCACATTGATATTCCTGATCTATAAATATTTTTTTTATTTTTATTTTTTTGGATTCTCCTTTGAATTGGTTGTTAACATCTTATCAGTTTCTTCATTAATAATGAGTTAAACTCTTTAACATATGTTATTACTATATCTGCATGATAATCATCTTTATTTAAAAATTATTCTTTAATAGACTATTTTTAGATTTTTAAAATGTGGATGTAGAAGACATACTTAATAATATGTGCATATTAAGTATATATAATTGAAAGTATCATAGAGAAAAATCAGTAATATTACCTGCCAATTTGTTGTGGTAAGGCAGGGTGGAGAAAAACCTTGAAGTTTTTGTTTTCACTTTCCATTTTATCCGCTTGCATATCAGATTGTTTGCATACTTTTGCACGTGATATTTTTATAAAGGAAAAATAAAACAAATAACGAATCACACCAATCAGATAATACCTACTTAAGGAAGAAGTGATTTTTAAAAATTTATTCTTCCTCTCAAAAATCTAGCAAATAAAATACATTATGCTATTATTATTGAACATTATGATTATATTTTACCAATAATGAGAATGTGAGAAGAAAATGCACCAACATTTAGCATCACCCACATTCATAACAAAAGTCATCTCAGTTGATAGGGAACCTTTCTTATACACTCTTCTTAGCTTGCTCAGTGGGAAGGCTGTAAAACTGACCCAAGCTTTGGGCTTATCACTGTAGTACACTCTCAAGCATTCAAAAGCAATGTGTGCCTGTCAAAGAAGAAGCCATGTCAATTTTCTTATTTATTATATTGCAGTTTGAATTATAATAGTAAGTTTTCCTTTGTTTGATACTTGTAAGAAGAATTTGAGTATAAAGGCTGAAAATTTATTTTGTTATTTGTGATATTAAACAAAAACTATAAAAAATAGTATCCCTGTTTACCAGAGAGATGCCCTTAGCCACTGAAACACATAGCTATATTTCTCCCCAATGACTTGCACATTGATTAATTTTATGCTCATGCATTTATTACTTAAATGTATATATTGAACACTTTCTATGTACCAGGCATTAGTCTAGGCATTGGGATTTAGAGAGTCGAAACAATGTTCTTTTGTTTCCAATTACAAAGTATATGATTCAAATTTCTTACTTTCTAACCTATTTCTTCTCCAATCTCAGTCCCACTCCAGGGTCTTGAACATTCTGTTTCCTCTGCTTGGAATACTTTATCTCCATATTGCTAATGAGAAATTTATTATAATTTTTTCTGTTTTCAATCTAAATATCATCTTTATCAAAAGTCATCACTTACCAACCATCCTTGATACATATCAGCCTATAGGCTCTTTGCATCATGCTATTATATTTTATCTTCTTGAATACCTTTTTAAATATAAATTATCTTATTGACATGTTTGCTTTTGTTTACTGTCTGTGTTCTCCTTTTGTATAAATGCTCTCCAACATCAGGAAATAGTATCTCTTCTTTACCATGGTTTCGTCAGTGCTTACAAAATAAACATTCAATGAATATTTGATTTTGTGGAGATTACATTTTTGTGAGGAAGAGACATGAGCTATATCTGTAACTCTACCCTAGTCATCTATATCTGTATGCTTTTCATGGTTGTAATTTTTAAGAAAGTAGTGCCGGGCTCGGTGGCTCAGCCTGTAATCCCGCACCTTGGGAGGCTGAGGTGAGTGGATTGCCTGAGCCCGCGGTTTCGAGACCCTCCTGGGCAAGTGAGAACTCATCTCTACAATAAATCAAAAAATTAGCCAGGCATGGTAGCGCGTGCCTGTAGTTCCAGCTACTTGGAAGGCTGAGGCGGAAGGATCACTGGAGCCCAGCAGGTCGAGGCTGCGGTGGCCGGAAGCGGACACTGCGCTCCAGTCTGGGCGACAGAATGAGGAGCCAACTCAAAAAAAAAAAAAAAGAAAGAAAGTAGTAAACTAGGAGAGGGGCTATAGCAGTGATTTGTAAAACATTTTCCTGGACTAACTACACCTGGAAACTAATGCATACTCTGAAGGTGAGTCCCAACCATTTGTGTGTTATAGAGCCCTTCTAGGTGATTCAGACTAAAGCTTGAGAACCACTGGGATAAAGAATTCAGGGTATTTTCATAAGTGCATGTTGCAAAAAATGAGCTTCACTTCTGTTCATGGAATGTATGCAGTCCAGTTCTTTAGATTGATATTGGATGATTTAAGGCTCTGTTTTGTTCTCCTTTTACTTTGGTTTCTTCACCATAGTCTCTTCAGCTCACATTAACCTATTTATTTTCACAAGCTAGCAAGAAAAGCGGTCTGAGAAGTCAAAAGACTTGTAGATGATCTGACTAGAACACTCTGTGGAAGACTTTGACATAAGTGGAGTGATTTTTTTCAGTCTAGTGAGCTCTGTTCAGGTGAGCTGTTTGTTTATTTTTACTTAGACCTCTAAGCTATTGTGTCAAAGACAAAAATAATCCTAGATACTTGACATTTTCATGTTTGACTGATTTAGATAATTTTCACATTTTATATTTTAAATGATCTTTTAAAAATCTTAATGCCTAATTGGATATGATTTTATTAAAGGTAGCATTTATTTCCCCCAGGGAACAACCCATGCATTTTATTAAAAAGCAAAATTTTTTTAAAGTGTATATTAGCAAAACCAATTTTTTTCTGCCATTAGCTATGCTGCTAATTTTGGACAGATTGCTTGAACTTTTGGCAGAGGACTTCATTTATTTCTTTCTTCTTTTTCTTTTGTAAATAAAAGTGTTGTAGTTAGAGTAAGATGATCCTAAAACTTATTTAGTTAGATAGAGAAATATTTAGCTAGTTATGCACATCTATAGAATTGTGCATATTAAATATGTTTCAAATGTATAGCACTGTACATAAAATATAAACCTACATCATTTTAATTTTAATTTAATAAATTAAATAATTTTAAAATGTAATAAATAACTCATTTGAAGTGAATAAATTTTATAGCATTTTATAATTTATTATACCATTTAATCAAACATGAATTTGCTTCTAATTTTAAAATACTTATTAAGTGGTAGTCAATTAATTTAAAGCTTTGGAATTTATAATCAAAACAAAGTTTTATATCGATTACCTGATTTTTCTTCAGATATGGTAAATCACTTTGCCTTCCTACTGACTGTGTATGATAAGTGTTTTCTTAACAACGTGGAGTGCCATTGTAGCATCATTGCTTTTATTGCTATCAAGAAAAAGGAAAAAAATAAAAAAAGAAGAAGAAAAGAAAGTACCTCACTGTTTTTTATTATTTATTGTTCTGATTGGAAAGTACAGTAAAGTAGGACCATGACCCATTGCCTTTCTTCTTCCCATATATTTCTTTTAATGTTTTTAGTTCATCTACAAACATTGAGATGACTGTCTTTGCCATTGAGATGTTGTATATCCTCATTACATATAAGTATTGTTAAATTGTATAATACTTTAAGAATAATTTGGAAGTCTATGGTTTGTTTTAAAAAATTCTTAATGCTATTTTCCAGTAAATAGAAATGTTATTATGTAGTCAAATATTTCACTCTTATGCTTTATGACTCCTGAAGTTGGCATCATTCTTTGATACGCTTCCTTGATCCACAAAGTATAATATACTTGTGCAATACTCCTGTATGTGCATGTTCTCTATATATCTTTCCTTTATGTCTTTGCATTTCACCTTATGTCTCAGCTACTTTTCATTGTGGTGTTTCATTGTAAAGTAGATATAAAATAAACTTTTTTCTCTGAAGGCATAGCATATTTTTAGAAACCATTATGCTGTGCATTTACATATGCAGCACTATTAACTGTCTTCAAGTTTCAGGTTTCATTCTAAGCATGAAAATGGAGCCATGGAAAAGTCAGATAAAGTGTCTACCATAATGATGACTAGATCCCAAAGAGGAATAACATAAAATAGATTAAACAATACAAATTTTTAAAGGTAGTGGAATGGGAGATGTTTTAAGTATTCAATAGGGATTTTAAAGTGGATAGAGTAGAAAATAGATTTCTAGGGTGGCCCCTCTGGTATACAGGTCTGTATAATTGCAATGTATTAAGTGTGGGCCCACCTGTGAATGTGATGGGATACTTGTTGTCCTGATTACATTTTGCTATAAAGACTCCATCTTAGCCAACTGAAGAGTCTTCAAAAGAGTGATGCCTTTGAAGAAGGAAGTTGCCATGTTGTGAGAGAGCCACATGGCTCGTACGAAGGACAGCCTTTAGCTGCTGAGAGAAACCTCCAGCCCAAGTCTGCAAAAACAAAACATCAGTCCTACAACTGCAAGAAATGTACTTCTTTCAATCATGTGAATAATCTTGGGAAATGACCCTGAGCTCCAGATGAGAATGCAACCCAGCTAATATCTGGATAGCAATATTGTGAAACTCTGAGGAAAGAACTTGAAACAAGGTAATGAATACAGATGGAAATACCTTAAAAGGGCCTATACTACAATGATAAAAAAAAAAAATCAGGGAGTTCCTAGTATTTCAAATATGAGATCAATATGATATGACTTATACCTTTAAAGATCTTAATGAATGGTACAAAGAGAACGGATTTTAGGAAAGCAAAAAGGCAGCAGGAAGACCAGTGCTTTTAAAGTTTCCCAGTTAGAATAAATGAGTTTCTTCAACCATAGTGGTTGCAAAGAAGATGCAGAATATTGAACGGATATGGGATGAATTTTAGAAGTTGTCTACAAAATTTTCTGATAGGCTAAATGTAAAAGCTAGGGAAACAAGTTGTCACTAATACTTAGTCTATTTTATTTATTAAAATTCTCAGCTTAAACTAACACATTCTGCTGCAAGAATTGCTTTAGTTATATCACCTGAAATTTGATATGCAATGCTTTTATTATCACTCATTCCTAAATAAAATGTAATATTCATTGAGTTTCCTTTGTAGCTTAAGAGTTTATCATTTAAAGTTGTGTTTTGGGGATTTCTGACAAGATGGCTATGGGACAGGTCAGACTGTGAGAGTCTCCCCAAAGCGAGTGTCCATAAAGACTCTCTGTGTGAGTGGGTGTGTACAGTGGGTGAGTGAAAGTTCATCTGAAGGAAGACTTGAGTTCATGCACCCGGGGCTCTCCTCCAGAGGTGACTGCAACCCCCACCACCCTGAGATTGAAGCCACAGGCAGGGCAGGCAGGATCATCTGCAGTTCTTGTGCTGTCCTGAGAAAAGGCTGCTGAATACAACTGATCCTCATCACCTTGCGCCTGGCCTACACCATCACCTGTGACAACTGAGTGGCTGCAGCCCCAGATCAGTGGAGACAGCAGGTTAGGGACAGCTGGAGAGGAGCTCCACCACCAGTGAGGAAAGGCTGGCTAAAGTCATTTTCTCTGTCCTGGGACCAGGAGGAGACCTGCATTGCCCCACCTAGCTCCACCCAGTCTCCAACCTGGGAACTAGAAATTATCTCATCAAACTCAGAGAGGCAGACACCCCTCCCCCATTCTGGAACAGGCACAGACACATCCCATCTGGGTTGGAGACTCAACAAAAACAGCAGGCTGGGTGAATCCAGATATGACCCACCCTCCTCCCACAGTATTCCCACACTGAGAGCAAACCTATCAACCTGCAAATAGAACAGAAGGGAGAGGCTGAAGACCAGAGCTAAAAGGAAGTTGAAGTTACAGGAACTGCCTCAGAGCAAGTTTTGTTTTGTTTGCTTTTTTTTGGTTGTTCTGCTTGTTTTTTTGTTTGCTTTTTGTTTTAGTCTTTTTTTCTTCTTCTCTCTTTCTTTCTGTTTTTGATTACATTTTCATACTTGCTTTGCTTCTGTTATTTTACTGCTTTTTTTTAGACTTCCTGTTTGTGTATGGGTATTTATGAGGGAGAGTACATCAATAAGAGATTTTTTGTTGGTTTGTGTGTTTGTATGATTGTCTGTATGTTTTTATTGTTTTTATCTTTTCTGTCTTTGTCTGCATCTCTTTTCATCTGTTAGTTGGTAGGCCTGTCTGCTTTCCCTCTTCTTCTTCTCTCTCTCCACCTTCCTCTGATCCCCCTCCTTCCTTTTTTCATTTTTTTCCTTTTTCTTACCTCATTTTGCTTTCAGAAGGCAAACCTATACCCCCACTGTATGGACAGATTGTAAGGCAGTGAGAAGTGGGTTCCAGGGGGGCCCATACAACTGTCAGAAGATACTGAGATCTGCATAGCTTCTGAATCACAGATCCCCACTCAATTAAATCTTAAAACTGCAAAAAGTAAGGCCTCTCACCCACAGTCCAGCTTCAGAATTGAACAAAGCCAGAGGATCCCGATAAGGAAGAATAGGAAATTGAGCAAACAGAACTAAAAGCTACCATCCCCATTCCTAAAAAACAGAATTTAGAAAATGATGAAAAAAGAGACAGGAAAATCTACACAAATGAAGACAAACCAAAGGAAGAATATGGGTCTCACACAGAGTCCTGGGAGGTCAGTCACTGAGGATACAGACTTCATTGAAAACAATGAAGAGCCCCCAGAATGACTGGTCTCAAACCACAAACCCAGATATCAAGACATTAATAGAGAAAATAAACAGAATTGAGTAGAAACAAGAAAAAAGAATGAAGGAGCTGATAGCTGTGATAACAAGAATAAGAATACAGTGAATGAAATAAATAACAAACTAGTAAGCATGGAAAGCAGAATTAACGAAGCAGAATTAACCAACCAAGAATCTCAGACTTGAGGACCAAAATATGCAACTAACCCAAACCATTAAAAACATAGAAAAGGAGCTTAAAAAAACAGAACAAAACCTTTGAGAGATGATCAATTATTTCAAGACGCCAAAGCTAAGATTAATTGGAATTCCTGAGGCAGATAGAGAGACAGAGAACACCCAGGAACAAACATTCCATAAAATTATCCAAGAAAACTTTCTTCATCTCATCAGTGATGCGACCATTCAAACACAAGAGATTCAGAGACCCCTGCAAAACAACAAATGAGAAGAACAACTCCTAGGCACATAGTAATTCACCTACACAAAGTAGGTATAAAAGAAAAAAATCCTAAAGGCAGCAAGAGAAAAAGGTCAGACTACCTACCTGGGAAGACCTATTAGAATAGTAGCAGACTTATCTATAGAAACACCTCAGGCTAGGAGAGCCTGGAGCTCAATCTTCAAATTTCTCAAAGTTAAACAAATCAACCAAGAATGACCTACTCAGATAAGCTAAGCTTCATCAGTGATGGAGAATTAAATTCCTTTCCAGAGATTCAATCTCTAAGAGCTTATGCTGCCTCCAGACCAGCTCTACAAGAAATACTTAAGAAAGTATTAAACACAGAATAAAAAAAAAAAAGAAAGACAATGACCTTCCCAAGAATACAGGAAAAATATTGAAAACACATGAATTAACCCCAAAATATAAAGAAAACAAATAAGCAAACAGCCACAACAACAAACTCTATAAGAACCTCATGACAGGGATAAAATCTCACATCTCTGAAATGAACCACTGAAAAGACATAAAATGTTAAAATGAGTAAAATATTATGAGGCAACAATATATTGTCTCCAAAAGACTCATCTCACCAGAAAGGACACTCACAAACTCAGAGTAAGAAGATGGGAAACAAATTTTCAGGCAAACAGAACACAAAAGAAATCAGGTGTCATGATCTTAATAACAGACAAAATACCCTTTAAGCTATCAAAAATTAAAAATGATACAGAAGGTCACTGCATAATGATAAAAGGTTCAATCCATCAACAAGAAATATCCATCTTAAACACATATGTACCCAACTTAGGAGCACCGGCTTTCATAAAGCAGCTTCTAGGTAAACTAAAAAAAGATATTCTAACACTATCATAGTTGGGGACTTAAATATCCCACTCACAATGCTAGCCAGATCATCAAGACAAAAAAGTCAACAAGAAGATATGGAACATCAATGTGATGCTTGACCAAATGGACTTAAATGTTACCAACAGAACACTCTACCAAACAACCATGGAATATACTTTCTACTCATCACCACACGGAACTTACTCTAAGATTGACCACACCCTTGGCCATAAATCAAGCACAAATTCCATAAGGTTGAAATACTTCCATGTACCTTCTCAGATCACAGTGGAATAAAAATAAATATCAACACCAACAAGGTTCCCCCAAAATCCACAAAGACATGGACACTAAATAGCATGATGCTAAACAACTCCTGGGGCAACATGGAAATCTAAGCAGAGATTAAAAGATACCTGAAAAAAAATGAAAACAAAGAAACATCTTACCAAAACCTCTGGGATGTCATGAAAACAGTACTGAGAAGGGAATTCATATCTCTACAAAAACACATGAAGAAAATGGAAAGATCACAAGTTAGTATCCTAAAACAAAATCACCTAAGAAAACTGGAAAAGCAAGATAACGAAAACCCTAACTTCAGCAGAAGAATCCAGATCGCCAAAATAAAAGCCCAAATTCGGGACATAGAAGACAAAAAGATAATACAAAAAAATCAATGAAACAGAAAATTGGTTCTTTGAAAGGGTAAAAAAGATTGATGGACCCTGAGCTAGACTGACCAAGGAAAAGAGAGAAAAAGCCCAAATAAACACAATCAGAAATGCAAGATCAAGTCACAACTGACGCCAAAGAAATACAAAAAGATTATCAGAGACTACTATGTACACTTGTATGGAAACAAACTTGAAAACCTAAAGAAAATGGAGGAATTTGTGACATCACACAACCTCCCCAGGTTGAAACAAGAAGAAATCAAGACCCTAAATGACCCAATAACAATCCAGAAAATTGACTATGTCATAAGAAAACTACCTACAAAAAAAAAAAAAGCCCTGGATCAGATGATTTTCCTGCAGAACGCTACAAAACATACAAGGAGGAACTGATATCAATCCTACTGAAAGTATTCCAAACAATTGAGAAGGATGGAACTCTCCCCATACATTTTATGAAGCTAACATCACAGTGATACCCAAACCAGATAAGGATCCAAAAAAGAAAGATGCAAAAATTCACAAAAAGATTCTAGGAAACCGTAACCAACAACACATCTCAAAATCATCCACCATGACCTAGTAGACTTCATCCGTGGGATACAGGGCTGGTTCAACATCTGTAAGACCATAAACATAATTAAATAAATTGACAGATGTAAAAACAAAAGCCACATGCTTATATCATATCATTAGATGCGAAAAAAGCTTTTGCTAAAATCCAACACCCCTTCTTGATAAAAAAAAAAAAACCCTCAAACATCTAGGTATAGATGGAACATACCTCAAAATAATAAGAACCATCTATGAGAAACCCACCACCAGCATACTGATAAAAAGACAGAAATTGGAACCATTTCTCCTGAATACTGGAACAAGACAAGTATGCTCACTCTCAACCCTTCTTTTAAACATAGTTTTGGAAGTCCTAGCTAAAGCAAACAGAAAAGAGAAGGAGATCAGGAGTATCCAAATAGGAAAAGAGGAAGTCAAGTTATTTCTCTTTGCAGACAACATGATGCTATACCTCAAAACTCAAGAGTATCTGTCAAAAACTTCCTTGCACTGATAAAGGACATTGTCAAAGTCTCAGGGTATAAGATAAATGTGCAAAAGACAGTTGCATTTTTATATGCCAACTATAAACATACAAAAGTCCAAATAAAAAGCACAAGCTCATTCACAATAGCCACATAAAAAATGAAATGCCTTGACATCTTCCTAACCAGAGACGTGAAAGAACTTTGCAACAAAAACTATAAAACACTGCCTAAAGAAATCAAAGATGACATAAACAAATGGAAAAAATATCCCACGCTCATGGATTAGAAGAATAAACATTGTTAAGATGTCCAACCTACCCAAAGCAATATACAGATTTAATGAAATACCCATTAAATTATCAGCAGCATTATTCTCAGACCTGGAAACCACAATACAGGAATTCATACGGAAATACAAACAACGTAAACATAGTCAAAATAACCCTCAGCGAACAAAAACAAAAACAAAAACAAAGCAGTAGGCATCACACTTCCAGACTTTAAGCTTTATTATAAAGCTACAATAATCAAAACTGCCTGGTATTGGTATGAGAACAGGCATATAGACCAATGGAACAGGATAGAAATTCCAGAAGCAAAACCTCAATTCCTCAACCAACTCATCTTCAACAAAGCCTCCACCACCAAATACTGAAGAGAGGAGAACTTATTCAGTAAATGGTTCTGGGAAAACTGGCTGACCACATGCAGAAGTTTAAAACAAGATCTCTACCTATCACCATACACAAAAATCAACTCTAAATGGATCAAAGTCATAAATGTAAAACCTCAAACTATAAGAACCTTAGAAAATGCAGGAGACATCCTTATGGAAATTGGAACTGGAAACCAATTCCTGATCAAAACACCGTGTCCATGCCATAAGAGATAAGATAGAAACGTGGGACCTCTTCAAACTGACAAGCTTCTGCAAAGCCAAAGAAACCATCAGGAGAACAGGGAGACAGCCCACAGACTGGGAAAAATTATTTTCCAACTGTATATCTGACAAAGGCCTAACATCTAGGATCCATAAGGAATTCAAACATGCCAAAAAGAAAAAACCAAACAACCGTATTACAAATTGGGCAAAATATATGAATAGACACTTCTCAAAAGAAGACATATGAGCAGCCAACAGACACATGAAAAAATGCTCAGCCTCACTAGTCATCAAAGAAATGCAAATTAAACTACACTGAGATAACACCCGACTCCAGTCATGATGCCCATCATCAATCACTCAAAGAACAACAGATGCTGAAGAGGATGTGGGGAAAAGAAAACACTTCTATACTGTTGGTGGGAGTGTAAACTAATACAACCTCTGTGGAAAACAGTTTGGCAATTCCTAAAAGATCTAAAAATTGACCTTCGATACAACCCTGCCATCCCCCTACTGACAATAGCAAAAAACATGAAACCAACCATGTTGCCCATCAAAAGAGGACTGGATTTTTTAAAAATGTGGTACATATACACTATGGAATATTATGCAGCTATAAAGTGGGACAAAATTATGAACCACTCTGCAACTTGAATGGACTTAGAGTCTATAACACTGAGTGATGTATCACAGAAACAAAGAACTGAGTATCACATATACATTCTCACTCATAAGAGGACCTTGACAATTTTCATGATTTTATAAGAAAAGGATTGAAAGTAGCAGGAAATAGCCTGTGGGGTGGGGGGTATGTGGGATTGGCAGTAGTATTAATCTGCCGGGGAAGAGGAGGTATACCTCATCAACAAGGGTAACTTCAAAGTGAACACTTGCATACCTAACCCTGAATTGTATCCCACATCTTTAAAATAAAAGAATTAAAGTTCAAAAGAAAAAAAGAAAAAAATAATGTGTGTTTTAAAAGGTGTAAACACTTTAGATTTTTCTAGTTTTCTGTTTGCTCTTGAGTTGAAGTCTCACTTTGTCTCCCAGGCTGTAGTGCAGTGGCTCACTCACAGCCACTCCAGTGTCGATCTGCTGTGCTCCGGTGATCCTTCCATCTCAGTCTTCCAAGTAGCCAGAACTACAGGCACGTGCTACCACACCTGGCTCATTTTTTATTTATTGTAGAGACAAGGTCTTGCCAAGTTACCCAGGCTGGTCTCGAACCCATGGCTCAGGCAATCCACTCTCCTTGGCTTCCCAAAGTGTTGGGATTACAGGCTGAGCCACCGAGCCTGACCTACTCTTGATTTCTAATGGTTGCCCCATAGTGAGAGAATGTGACTGCCTGATAGAAATCCTTTGAAATTTGTTAGAGCTGGCTTTGTAGCATGGTATCCACACTATTCTTTCACTGAGTGCACTATTAGTTGTCTAAATCTTACAGATGCTTGCAGAATTTTTTGCCTGTCAGATCTCTCAATTACTAAGATAGATGTGTTAACAATCTCCTACCATGATAATGAGTTTATTAGTTTCAGCCTTAACTCTGCCAGTATTTGCTTTTATGTATTTTAAGTCTGTTTCCTGAAGCCTAAATTTAGAAACATTATTATTTTATTACTGAACTAAACTTTTTACCTTATTTCCAGTATGTTTTTTTACATTTAGTCTATTATATCTGATACAGCAATATCAGCTTTTTGTTGATAAATATTTTTTCATGGCATATATTGTTCTGGGATTTTAGTGCAAATTTTTTGTGTATCCCTTGATTTTGTTATGACTTGGGAGTTGTACATAGCTAGAATTGCTTTAATGGATTCTGTTAATCATTGCTTTTTTTATTTAAAGGGCTTACTCCATTTACATTAGTTGTGATTACTGATATATCCGTTTTTTACTTATAAAAATACAAAATGTACAATTATGGAGAGATTAATAAAATGAACTCATTTGCTGGGATCCATCCTCCATGGGTCTTTTTGTGTTTCTGCCAATCTTACAAGCCAAGGCAGTCAAAAAAGAGGACTTTGTTCTGAAGTATCTTTTAAAAGTCATTTCTTGTGACCATTTATCTTCTCCATATGAGTGAGATCATGCAGTGGTTAGTTTTCTTTTTCTGAGTCAGTTTACAAAAATGGAAATAGACTCTGGGGACACTAGTAAGGGAGAAGGGAGGGGGAGGCCTAGGATTTTAAAACTACCTACAGGGTACAATGTTCACCATCTGGAGAAGGGACTACCTGAGACCCAATCCCCACCACTACATAATATGTCCATATAAGGAATATACATGTGTACCCCCTGAATCTAAAATTAAAAAAAAAAAATTTTTAAATCATTTCTACAGTGAATAGCCTTGGAAACTAGAGTTAGTCTCTCCCTCTGGAACAAAGGGGACGTTTATTTACTGTCTGGCATAATAAAGAAGTCTTGCTTAGACAAAGGTAAGGTCAACTTATAGCCCATTATAGAAGATTCATTTCTCTAAATATAAGATTCTTCTTCTAAAACACAATCTATTTCATGGTGTTACCTGATCCTTTTCATGTTGTCCTATGGGAGTTGGGGTTCAGGGAACAAGCAGTGATACCCTCTTGTTATTACTGTGAGATATAAAGTACTGTCTCTGATCCTGACACTTTGTGTCTTTGTCAGCATTCATGAAATATTGGCAAGTGTTAGTTTATAATATAGGATAAAATCTTAGAACCTTCCCACTTTTTAACCCCCACAGCCTAGTCACAGAGCTTCAACAATTATTAACTCATGATACAGTGTTTCCCATATACATTTATATCCACCTGTTCTCTTTCTACCAATGTATAACATATATCATTTTATCCATAAGCATTTCAGTCTGTGACTTTGAAAAATAAAGGCTCTTTAAAGAATAAATGAATAACACTGTCACATCTAAAATGTTCAAAATAATTTATTTTTATTATCAAATATCCAGTCAGGGTCCACATTTTACCAATATTTTAATATTTTTATTTCTGATATTTACTTTTCTGAAACAGGATCCAATGAAGGCTCATGCATTGTAAGATTGTTGGGTAGATCTCTTAAATCTCTTATAATCTATACATCAGTGTATAGATTACCCTACCCTACTACTTTGCTGCTCATTGAAGTCACCTGGGAATTTGTACAAAATATAAATATCTGGTTATCATCTCTATAAATTTGGGCTCAATTGGTATAGGCTGTGATCTTAGCATCATCTTTTTTTAAATCACGAAACTACTGCTATAGGAAATGCTTCTCTCTCCTCTGCCTCCTCCTCATGCCCCTCCATCTCCCTAACCTCTTCTTGGTCTACTCTCTTTCTATCTTGTCTGCATTTTAGTTGTGGTACTGAAGAATTTCTTCACTTTCTGGATTTTGCTGATTGCATCCTTGATTGTCATATAGCATGTTCCCTGACACCAGAATTTAATTTAAATTGGTAGTCAAATCTAGAGATTTTATACATTTTATTCATGTTGCCTCAGGTATTCATTTTAAATATGTTTGCTGTCTTTAGTACCTTTTTTGTCTTCTATAAGATGATCCAGACTCACATTGTACATTTACTATACCAAACTTGGAATCAGTCATTTCACTAAAAGCTTAGGTTTCTTTTTAAAGAATATGGTAAGGTATTAGAGAGCACAGCATAGTGTCCTGGGTGCTTAATTCTAGGCTTTTTTAGTGGCCGTGAGAGATCATTTATAATTTTGTTTTTTGGGCTACATAGTTTTACCCAACCTCATCAATTTTACAAGCACATCATATCCTTTTTTGTATACTAAAAATGCTGGTTTTCAATATTACCAATATTATTTTGGATTTACATTATCCTAAAATACATGTAAAATAGTCATGAACAGAAATACCAATACTACTTCAAAAGTGTGATTACTGAAAACAGCTTAAGTTTTGTCTCTTGAGCTCTCTTTATCATTTGAATATATCCCACTAAAGATGTAGAGGAAAATTTCAGGGTCGTGATGGAACTTGAAGTAGTTCTTCCTCTGCAGTTATGCCCAACAACTGGGTACACATTTATTCATTTGTCTCACTTTGACTTAAATATTCCAAGGGTTGCATTTGAAAGTTGATTTTTTCTTCTTCTTATGCAAAATAACTACATGGTTTCAAAACTATGCATGTTGAAAAGGTATCTTTGGAAAATCCAACTTCTTTTATCTTTGTCATTTTTACTTCATTTTCATCTTCACTTAGGCCATATTCTGGAGAAGTAGCACCTGAGATAGAAATTCATATTCTTATAATTTAAGGTAATATCCTAGAAATAAGTCAGTGAGACATATAGAATAAAGGGAAGCAAGAATATGATTTCAACTAGAATATGTCTTTATTCTGATGGTGTAGAGTATTCTGGTAAAATGAATAATAATTAGTAACACCTTGAGACAAAGTGGGTAGCCTTTTGTACTTCAGTATCATTTGTGGTGGGGTACATCCTGAGGGAACATAATTTTCCAGGAAGAGAGCCATCATTTCACTAGGGCCTATTCACTGGAAAAGCGAATGACCGTGAACTATTAGCAGCCAAAGTTGCAGCATCTGGTGCACCAGCCTTGTGAAGGAAATCTAGTGCATCACTACAGAATTCACTGCAGTAATTTTTAAAAAGTGTATTATTTCACTGTATAAGAAGACTTGTTTTATTTCACTTTGCTCCATTATACTTTACAGATATTTCATTTTCTTCAAATTAAAGTTCTGTGGAAACCCTGCATAAGTAAGTCAATTGGAGCTATTTTTTCAACCACATGAGCTCACTTCATGGCTCTGTCCCACAACTTGGTTATTCTCACAGTATTCCAAATGTTATTATTTTAATTTCTGTTATGATGACCTGTAATCATTGATCTTTGATGTTACTATTGTAATTATTTTGGGGGTAACATGAGCTGTGCCTGTATGTGAACCAGCTATTCCTCCCCTCCTCTCTCTGTGCTGGTGCATTTCTGTTACCTGAGACACAGCCATGTTGAAATTAGGCCAAGTAGCTGTTCAAGATACACAGTCACACATCTCACATTAAGTCAAAGCTAGAAATGATGAAGCTTAGAGAAAAAGGCATATCAAAAGCTGAGACAGTTGAAAGTCTAGGCCTCTTGCACCAAACAGGCAAGTTGTGAAACACAACATCCATTCTACAGCCCTTGCATCAAAAAGTAACTTTGACTTTCAAGTCTTATTATTTAAGACATATATTTTGCAAGGATATATAGTTGCCCATAGGTAGTGACTCATCTGATGAATCTGGGCAAAGGAAGTTGAAAATCTTCTGAAAAGGATTCACCATTATAAAAATAATTGAGGACATTAGTGATTCATGGGAGATGGTCAAAATATCAACATTAATAGGAGTTTAGAAAAAGTTTATTCCAATCCTCATGGATGACTGTTCAAAATTTCAGTGGAGGAAGAAACTGCTGATGGGGCGGAAATAGCAAGATAAGTAGAATTAGTGGAGCCTTGAAGATGTGATTAAATTGCTGCAATCTCATGATAAAACCTGAATGGATAAGGAGTTGCTCCTTATGGATGAGCAAAGAAAATGATTTTGAGATGGAATTCACTCCTGGTAAAGATGTTATAAACATTATTGAAATGACAACAAAAGATTTAGAATATTCCATACACTAAGCTAATAAACAGTGGTAGGGTTTGAGAAGATTGACTCTAATTTTGGAAAAAAGTTATGTTGGTAAAATTCTATCAAATTGCATTGCATGCTGTTGAGAAATATTTTGTGACAGAGTCAACTGATATAGCATTTTGTTTTTCTTGTTTTAGTTTAAGACGTTGACACAGTCACCCTGACCTTCAGTCACCATCACCTTGATCAATCAGTAGCCATTGACATGGAGGTAAGACCCTCCACTAGCAAAAAGATTATGACTTGCTGAAGACTCAGATGATCTTTAGCATTTTACAGTAATCAAGTATTTTAAATTAAAGCATGTATATTGTCTTTAGACAATGCTATTGCATACTTAATAAACTATATTATAGTGTAAACATAACTCTTATATTCCCTGGGTAATCAAAAACAATGTATGACTCATTTTATTATAGTATTTGCTTTATTTCCATGGTCTGGAATTGAATCTGCAATATTCTCGAGTATTTTTTTTAATACTGCCCATACAGAGGGTGCCAGAAATAGGTACAAACTTTTTTAAGAAAAGAAAAAACTGTATTAAAAGTGTAATACTCAATATACACTAATAACAAAAGATGAATATAAGTCACTTTTTACTTCTGCAATTATAAGAGGGGCTCAAAGTGGTTATCATCAGTGTCCAGACACTTCTGATTATGGTAAAACATCTCTTAACGTTTGTTAAAACGTGTATACATTTTTTTGGCACTGCTGGTATTTCAAGTTTTGGTGATAGGGTAGGAATTGGGAAAAATTTTCAATTAGCAATAATTTTGCCTTGGATAAACCTCACTGACTATGATACTGCCACTGTGCAAAGCTATAGTTTTAAATGTAAGTACAGAGAGTAGGAAGGATACCCTCCCAATGAAATATCTCAGCTGTCCTGAAGACTGCTGACACCACATGTACCAACAGCATATGCAAATGTTGCTACACACACCATAAGGCTTTCTAGAGAGAGCAAGACAGGGGCAAGCTGATCCAAGTAGCAGAGGTGAAACAAGATTGTAAGTAAGAATATGGTTAAGATGTGGGCCAGGGTTTACATTCCTACTTGAGGACTAGGCTTTGCATGATTTGAACTTCCCACTGATGTCAAGAGACTGTTCATGCATTTTTTAAAAATCAACTTCCCAAATGTGGTGTAAAAGGTGAAGGGGTACTAGTGAGGCTTGAAAGCTATCAACAGTCAACCATCTAAACTGAAGTTTTCCTGTTTATTACAAAAATTTTTGGCCAACACATATGGCTTCAATTTAGTCTTGTGAAAGTTGTTAGTAACAAAATGATGTTACTTGTGTTAAAAACCCTGACAAATAGAGCCTGGAGGGCCATGAAAGAAGTGTGCTCATACACCAGTTCTTAGTAACAATAACTATGATACAAGACTCAAAAAAAAAAAAAAAAAAAAAAAAAAAAAAAGCACAGTTGTGCACCAAGGCCATTTCAATCTTACACAAAAGAATACCTCTGTGAGGACATCTGCCCAGCCAACTACCTACTCAACCTCAAATACATGACACCATTGTTGTTGATTCTTGAAGCCAAGGATAGTTATCCCAAAACAGTTATTTAATTTGCTTCTTTTTTTCTTCGAAAACCTTTATCTTTTTTTCCCTTCATTGAATATGCACATAGTTTACTATAGTGCATACATTTCCATTGCAATGCCCATTCCCTAATAAATATCATTATTTTTTAGAGCATCTCTTTCCCATCTGTTTGGTATTTATGTTGACTGTCTGCAAACCTACTTAAAGACCGGCTTATTGTTACAAATTCTCAGAACATACATTTTTCTCTTCATTCAGTACCAAAGTTGAAACAGGTGAGTGTCCTTGGTGTCTCCTTCTGCATAATATATTTATTCATTTCTGCCTTATGTGGATGAGGTGACTCTTTGGGATTTCAGCTTTATGCATAATATTTTATACCACTTCATACCCTATGCGAGTCCTAAACTTTAACCATTATGTCCCATGCCTACTCTGGGAAGAAAACAAAATACTAGTTCCAGGATATCATGAGTCTATATATACCTTTAACTATATTCCAGAATTTCTAGTTTTAGTTTGTTTAACCTCTAAAGATTCAATACCTCCTTATATCTCAGTTATGTATATGCCACGTGTGTCTTTGTGTTCATGAGAATTCAACACTTTTCTTTGTTTATTTTGTTTATTTTTTACTCAAGGTGTCTAGATGATCATTCTCCCAGAAGAAAAGTTTCTTTTTTAATCTTTTTTGTACACTGTAATATAATTTAAATAAAATGAAAATGCACACGTCACTGATAAAACTAGAGGTCACAATTAAACCATATGAGCAGTGTGGTTTTTGGTGATAGGTTCTAAATTATTAGTACAATTTCTTCCTGTTCCAATTTGGTAGTTAGTATTTTCCAAGAATTTTTGTATTCAATTGTTGTTTTCAGTGTTTAATATGATATATAGCATTAAAATGTTAATATTCTCTGTATTCCTATTTAATTCATTTTAGTTCCTAAAATTATTTGTGCCTTTATATATTTATCCTGAATATATTCATAAAAGCATTCTTTGTTGCATTATTTGAATTTCATTACACTCTCTTTATACATAATCATATATTTCTCACAATTCCAGCTTAAAAAGAAAAATCCTTATAAGGTAAACTTGTTAGTTTTTTAAAAACTAGCACTATATTTCTGATGCTTTTATAATGAAAGTATTTTTTTGACTGAATAAAGATTTACAACACAATCTTTGTTTTCAAAATCTTTATTTTCAAAACTATAAAATTCTCAATGGTCTTTTTTATAATTTTGAATATTTGAAGAAGAATACATTTTGGAAATATCATATCAAAAAAAAAAAAGTAAATGGCCTGTTTTAGTTGATTGGTTTCTTTTTTACTTTTTCCTAAATATGGAATTAGTTGAAATGTGTTATCATAACAATAGGTATATAGAGCAAAAAAGAAAAAAAGAAGGTCACCAAACTTCCCAGCAGGAATCAAGTAGATTGTCAAAGGTAATTTTACAATGTTTACTGCCATTCACAATTATTGGATTAACCACTATTTTTTTAAAGCACAATACCATACTCTGTAAAGATAAAAAATAATATATATTTGCTTTATTAAATTTGTATTATATCTTATATAAATTTGTTTATATACAGTATATAGTATATAATTTGTATTTGTATATATGTAAATTTGAATTCCAATTTACATATGGGCATGAAAATATAAGTGAAAGAGAATGTAAAATAAACTGCTAAATAGTGTGCTGATTAATGTGAGATTATGTCAAATCATGGCTGAAAATATTTAAGATAAGGATAAGTGTCTAACACTGTGATCTAATAAAATCCATTATAATTTCAGTCAAGATTATGTCCATTATTCTGTTCTTTTCTCTTTTGAGGTCTGCATCTTTTGTCTGTAAACGAGTCTGAGAAGCCACATTTTAATAATATTACTGGTCCATTTGTAAAGCAAAGAGTTCATTATCTTTTTAATAAATGAGTGATTAAATTTACTTCATGTTAATAAAACACTAGTTTCAGAGTTGAAATGTTCCCTGAGTTTCACAGAGTCAATGAATATACTTATTTAGAGGAGGTATCATCTTTATGAATTAAATTAAGTGATGAGAGATAGTTGCCCATTCCGTTTCATTTTTAAATTATTTTCTTACATTCAATTTCATTTTTTGAATTATATTCATAGTGTTAGCTTAGACAATCATCATGCAATCACTACATATATTTCTGTGTAATTGTTATGTAAAAAATCATTTATTTTCTTTTTGATTCACTTTTCATTCAAGTACTGCATAAAAGTCAAACTAAGAGAAACAATAAGTTAAAAAAGAAGGATCAGAATTCCTTTAACAGAATTGAATATAAAAATCTTTTTTCTGTTGTTCCTGCCAAAATAAGTTTTATATGCTGCTATTGAGACCTGAAATTGAGGTGCGACTTTTGTTTTCAGACAGTATTGTATCAAAAGGCGAGTTATGGTGGTGTCGAAAATATTATTACGCCTTGCACAATATCTTCCTTGTCAGAGAAAATTCAAGCTGTTGGAATCAAATAACATAAAGAACCACGATGATTAATTTTTACTACCTCCCCCTCCTCAATTGGTAAAGAATTGAGAAACTCAAGTTTTACCCTTTTTACCCAATCGGATTCAAAGCTTTGACATTTATAAGTGTCTGCTAATAATTCCAGGTAAGCTATCAGAGACAAACATAATCATCCAGTTCTTTACCAATCTTCTTTTTCACTAGTCATAGTACATGCAAATTACTATCTTTCTACTTTTTTTCCTAAGGTTAAAAAAAAGAATTTGATCTGAGAAAAATTTCATCTTTAAGTATCTGATGATTTATGAAGATGTTTCAATAATACTTGTGTATGTTTTTAAGATATTACTTGATAAAAAGTGAAATAAATTTTATTGTACAAGTACAATGCAACAACAGAAGGAATAGATTTCTGGGACTAGAATTCCAATATATTGTTGATGAATATAGATGCTAAAATTCTCAACAAGTTCCTAGCAAACCAGATCCAACAACACATCTCAAAAATCATCCACCATGAACAAATAGGCTTCATCCCTGGGATGCAGGACTGGTTCAACATTCTTAAGACCATAAATGTAATAAATACATCAACAGATGTAAAAACAAATGCACTTCTGCTTGATAAAAACCCTCAAACATCTAGGCATAGATGGAACATACCTCAAAATAGTAAGTGCCATCTATGAGAAACCCACAGCTAGCATACTGCTAAACAGACAGAAATTGGAACAATTTCCCCTGAAGACCAGAACAAGACAAGCATGACCACTCTCATTCCTCCTTTTCAACATAGTTTTGGAAGTCTTAGTAGAGCAATCAGACAAGAAAAGGAGGTTAGGTGCATCCAAATAGGAAAAGAGGAAGTCAAGTTATCCCCCTTTGCAGATGACATGATGCTATACCTCAAAAAATCAAGAGAATCTGTCAAAAACCTCCTTGTACTAATAAAGAACTTTGGCAAAATCTCAGGGTATAAAATAAATGTGCAAAAGACAGTCCCATTTCTATACACCAATAATAAACAAACAGAAACCCAAATAAAAAGCACAATCCTGTTCACAATAACCACACACACACACACAAATCAAATACCTTGGCATATTCCTAACCGGAGATGTAAAAGACCTTTACAACAAAAACTACAAAACACAGCACAAAGAATCAAAGATGATACAAACAAATGGAAAAATATCCCATGCTCATGGATTGGAAGAATCAACATTGTTAAGATGTACATCTTACCCAAGGCAATCTACAGATTTAATGCAATACCCATTAAATTACCAGCAGCATTCTTCTCAGACCTGGAAAACAACAATACAGGAATTCATATGGAAACATAGATGACTATAAATTGCCAAAATAATCCTCAGGAAAAAAAAAAAAGCAGGAGGTATCACACTCCCAGACTTTAAACTTTATTATAAGGCTACAATAATCAAACAGCCTGATATTGGTATAAGAACTGACGTATAGACCAGGGGAACAGGGTAGAGATTCCAGAAGCAAAACCTCAATTTCTCAACCAACCCATCTTCGACAAAGCCTCCATCACCAACCACTGGGGAGAGAAGAAACTATTCAGCAAATGGTGCTGGGAAAACTGGATGACCACATACAGAAAATTAAAGCAAGACCCCTACATTCCACCACCTATCACCATACAATCTAAATGGATCAAAGACTTAAACGTAAAACCTCAAGTTGTAAGAACCTTAGAAAATGCAGGAGACACCCTTATGGAAATTGGAACTGGCAGCCAATTCCTGATCAAAACCCCAAGTGCACTGGCCATAAGAGATAAGATAGACTAGTGGGACCTCATCAAACTGACAAGCTTCTGCAAAGCCAAAGAAACCATTGAGAGCAGGGAAACAGCCCACAGTCTGGGAAAAAAATATTTGTCAACTGTATGTCTGACAAAGGTCTAATATCTAGGATGTACAAGGAAATCAGATGTGCCGAATAGACAAAAAACAACAACCTCATTACAAAGTGGGCAAAAGATATGAAGACACTTCTCAAAAGAAGACATACAAGCTGCCAACAGATACATGAAAAAATTCTCAGTCTAACTAGTCATCAAAGAAATGCAAATTAAAACAACACGGAGCTATCACCTAACTCCAGTCAGGATGACCATCATTAATGACTCAAAAAAACAACAGATGCTGGAGAAGATGTGGGGGAAAGGGAACACGTCTACACTATTGGTGGGAGTGTAAACTAGAATGACCTCTGTGGGAAACAGTGTGGTGATTCCTAAAAGTTCTAAAATTGACCTTCCATACCAACCCACAATCCTCCTACTAGGAATATACCCTGAGGTACTCAAATCACTCTATGAAAAAGATACCTGCACACATATGTTTATTGCAGCATTGTTCACAATAGTGAGAACATGGAACCAACTGTGCTGCCAATGGATTAAAAAAAATGTGGTACGTATACACAATGGAATATTATGCAGTCATAATAAAGGACAAAATCATGAACTTCATAGCAACCTGGATGGATCTTAGAGTCTATAATACTGAGTGATCTATCACAGAAACAAAGAACTGAGTATCACATGTTCTCACTCATAAGCGGACCTTGAACAATTATTGCAATACTATAAGAAAAGGTTTGGCAGTAGCAGGAAACTGCCATGGGATGGGGGCAGGGGTGGTGGAGGTGGGGGAGATGGGATTGGCAGTGGTGGGAAACTGGTGGGCACACCTCATCAACAATGGTACCTGCATAATGAGCATTTGTATACCTAACCCTGAATTGTACCCCACATCTTCAAAATTAAAAATAAAAAAAAAGAAATATTGCAGGTTCGGTTTCAGACCATGCAATAAAGTTAATATTGCAATAAAGTGATTCACACAAATATTTGTTTCCCAGTGCATATAAAAGTTACATTTACACTATACGGTAATCTATGTACAATAGCATTGTGTCTAGAAATAATGTGTATATCTTATGTTACTTTACTTTTTTTTGAGTTGGAGTCTCACTTTGTCATGCAGGCTGGAGTGCAGTGGCACACTCATGGCCACCCAAGCATCAACCTACTGTGCTCTGGCGATCCTTCCTCCTCAGCCTTCCAAGTAGCCAGAACTACAGGTGTGTGCTACCATGCCCAGCTATTTTTTTTTTTAATTGTAGAGATGAGGTCTCACCAAGGAGGCTGGTCTCGAACCCGCAGACTCAGGCAATCCACTCACCTCAGTCTCCCAAAGTTCTGGGATTACAGGCTGAGCCACCTAGCCTGGTAATGTGCATATCTTAATTTAAAATAGTTTATTTCTAAAAAATGCTGATAATCATGTGAGACTTCAGTGTGTCCTAATCTTTTAGCTGGTAAAGAGTTTTGCCTTGATGTTGATCAATGTGGTGGTTTTTGAGGGTTGGGGTGGCTATGACAATTTATTAAAATAAGACAACAAGGAAATTTGCTATGTCAATTGATTCATCCTTTCACAAAATTCTTCTGTAATATGAGATGCTGTTTCATAGCATTTTACCTTTCAACTTTTCAAAGTTGAAATCAATCTTCCCAAACCCTGCCACTGTATGGTCAACTATGCTGATGAAATATTCTAAATTTCCTATTGTCATTTCAACTATGTTCACAGCAGCTTCACCAGAAGAAGAGATCATCTTAGAAACCATTTTCTTTGCTAATTCATAAGAAGTAACTCCTCATTAACTGAGGTTTTATCATGAGACTGTAACAATTCAGTCACATCTTCAACCTCCACTTCTAATGCTAGTTCTCTTGCTCTTTCCAGTTACATTCTCCACTGAATTCTTGAACCCTTCAAAATCATTTATGAGTATTAGAATCCACTTCTTCCAAAATCCTGATAATGTTTGTATTTTGATCCCCCTCCTTAAATCACAATTGTTCTGAATGTCATCTAGAATGGTGAATCCTTTCCAGAAGATTTTTTATTTACTTTGCCCAGATTTGTTATAGAAACCACTATCTAGGACAGCCATAGTCTTACAAAATGTATTACTTAAGTAATAAGACATCAAAGTCAAAATTACTCCTTGATTCATGGACTGTAGAATGTATGTTGTGTTAGCAGGCATATAAACAACATTAATCTTCTTGTAAAATTCTATCAGAGCTCTTGAGTGATCACACACATTGCCAATGACAAGTAATATTTTCAAAGAAATAATATATATATGTTTTTTTTTTTTCAGAGCAGTAGATTTCAACAAAGAACTTAAAATGTTTGGTACACCATGCTATAAACAGATGTGCTGTCATTCAGGCTTTGTTGTTTCATTTATAGAGCACAGGCAGAGTAGATTTAGCATAATTCTCAAGGGTCCTCAGCAACCTTGATAATTCAGCAGCCATCAACATCAAGGACACACCCTTCACCAGCAAAAGATTCGGATTCACTGAAGCCTTACATGATTGTATTAATGCTCAATACATAAGCATTGACTTCAACTTTAGGTAACCAACTCATGCTGCATTAGCCCCTAACAAGAGAATCATCCTGTCCTTTGACGTTTTGATGCCAGGCGTTGATTGCTCCTCTCTAGCTATGAAAGTCCTATATGACATCCTCTTCCAATATAAGATAGTTTTGTCTACATTGAAAATCTGTTATTTAGTGTAGCCACCTTCCTCAATTATCTTAGCTAGATTTTCTGGATAACTTACTGCATTTTCTACTTGGTAGTTTACCTTGTACTTTTATGTTAGGAAAATAGCTTCTTTCCTTAAAACTCATAAGACAGCCTCTGCTAGCTTCCATCTTTTCTTCTGCAGCTACCTCATCACTCTGATTTCTTAGAATTGAAGAGAGTTAGACCCTTGACCTGGATCAGGCTTTGGCTCAGTGAATGTTGTGGCTGATTTGATCATCTATTCAGACCACTCAAACTTTCTCCCTAACAACAAGAAGTCTGTTTTGTTTTCTTTCTTTTTTTCTTTCTTTTTTTTTCTTTCTTTCTTGGTTTAACTTTCATCTTTACTGTATCTCTTTTTTTTTTTTTTTTTTTGAGTTGGAGTCTCACTCCGTCGCCCAGACTGGAGTGCAGTGGCCGCTCCCGGCCACCGCAGCCTCGACCTGCTGGGCTCCGGCGATCCTTCCACCTCAGCCTTCCAAGTAGCTGGAACTA
>CAUYQG010081275.1:0-31910 GCA_963574415.1 Tarsius wallacei | reverse complement strand
GCAAATTAACTAGCTGATCTGGGAGCCCAAAGTGTTGATTCTCAGAAAGACCCCAACACATTTTTCCTGCTGTCTTGTGAGTTGTCTATAGCAAGACTTCACTTATTACATGGGGGATAATTCCATTAAAAATATCAGATGTCGTAGCCTAAATTATATTCACAAAGATAAAACTGTATGGATTTAATGCCTGAAATACCTTACTAGAAAATCACAGGATATACACATTTTTTATATCTATACTTGAACTCATATCTACTAAACATCTAGGAAAATCTTGTTTACTTATTTAGCATCATTCCAGATTTTGACTCTGTTGTGAGATCTTACCACATTATGTAACAGAAATGTCTTCAGAGTGCTGTCCCAAACTTTGATCTTAAATCCGTTTCTTAAATTACTTATTTTCCGGATTGTTTTATTTATGACATAAAAAGTTTCAGGAAACTAAAATCAACGTGAAGCCTGTAGAGGCAGTGTTCTCATCCCATCCCCATCCCCATCCATCAAACAAACCCCTCCATCGAGAAGTGTGTCGCCCAATGTGCAGTGTGATTCATGAGTGCATCGGCTGCTGACTATGATTTCATCTGTTCATCAAAAGTGGCCTGAAAAAGTAAACTCTTCTATAGTAAAGTCATTTGTGAGTGTTAGCATTGCATTTGAAGTCAAAAGAGATGATTTCTTTTCTCAAACTTTTTCACTTATTTCTTAATTTATGCATTCAGTGTTAATGAGAGCTGTCATCTGAGATTAAAAACACATGGCTTCTTACCTCAAGCGCCAAACATTGGTTTAGGACGTTACAGCTTATAAAGTATAGCATTTAGGAATATGGTTTAATATTCTAAGATTTAGTTCTTTTTCCTAGAAATGAGTTGGGTTGAACTTATTTAAGGTTAATTTAGTAATTTACAGAAGCAATATATGTAAAAGTTTTTGTGAGACATAAATTTCTCTACATGTGAAAAGTGTCACTTTTTCCTGTGATATTATTAGACAGTGACATTTTTATTCGCAATCATAAAATACACTCTGATATGAAATCTCAAGCACCAAGAAAGAAAATGCCAAAGAAGTAGTAGAAAACAATTTGGGACAGAATTAATTTTATTCTTCTCAAGTTCTTAAAATTATATCTTCTGCTTTTTATATGAATATATATCTGCCATTCTGCTAGGCTTCTTGAAATTCCTTTGAACTCAGATTATGTATTTCTTATCTGAAACCTCTATGCTTGTGTTAAGATGAAACACAGTTGACTTTGAGAGTAAAAAAATATAAAATACATATATATGAAGGGAATACAGTGCTGGATACTTTGTTGTTAAAGCTCTTTTCTTCTTCTGGCGAAGTCCACTGTAACTGTCACACAAACTCACAATGTGCAGCTATACGTTTGGTGATAGATATAGCAAAAGACAGGAACGTCAATAAGACGGTGCATCTCAAACTCGGTGATTCTGTGTTATTTAGGGAGACAGAAGGAACTGTGACATAAACACACGGCTCATTACACAGTAATTTCAGCCTAGCTGTGCCACTTATTCATGAGCAGGCTAAAATCTCTTTTCTGCCTTCAGTTATCTTCATCCCTTCCCTGTAATCGCAAAAAATGCAAATGGTATATAAGAGGACGTTGTTGCAAAATGCATACCAAAGACAGCTGCTATGGTTTGAATTTTTGTGCCACCAAAAGTTCGGGTATTATCAGTGTGATGGCATTAAGAAGCGATGTCTTGAAGAGATGATTAGTCTGTGTGTGTCTCTCTCATCGATGGGATGCATGATCTTTTATAAAAGAGGCTTCAGACAGCATTTGGCGAGCTTGTCCTTCCACCTCCTGCCAATTCAAAATGCGGCAAGGTTGACACGTTGAGAAAAACATTTCTGATTTTTTTATGAATTACCCAGTTTCAGGTATTTTGTGATAACAGCACCGCCATGGAGGGAGACAGCATCCACTTGCAAATTCTCCCAATGAATGATAAAATTATTATTTTTTAAATTGTATAATGTCAAAAATGTAACTGCCGGCATCTAACAAATTCAAATCTAACAAAGACTTAGCAGTTTTACATTCCACTGAAGACCATTTAAAAAAAATAAGCAAAGGGTTCGTGAACATTAAAGATGAGAATACAAATTGTTTTGCCATTCCGATCAGTCGGTTTATATATTTAGCGAACTTATGAAATATCCCATTTATTCTCATGCTGACGCCTTGGTTTGCTTTTTTTGTTTTCAGAGACGAGGCCCCGCCAAATTGCCCAGGCTGGTCTCGAACCCCTGAGCTCAGGCAATCCTCTTACCTTGGCCTCCCAAAGTGCTGGGATCACAGGCTTGAGTGGCTGCAGCTGGCCTCTTTGTTTGGTTTTATTTGATCATTGAGCAATGTGTGGTTAAGGAAGTCTTCCCATACTGTATGAGCTCTCCTGAAACACAAGCACAAAACAGGACTTGAACTGTGGTCATTGTGCTTTCTCTCTGTTGAACTGGCGAGACCTACATTCCCTCACACAGTCACCTTGCACCAGCTTTTGTCTCAGAGCATGTTCTCACGTGGCAGAATAGAAGAGTTGAGCTTCTTTCTACAGTCCACCTGACTACTAGAATTTGCCTAATTAAGCAACTGAGAGCAGACGGAACTTGTATTCTTAATGGGCCATTTCTTCCCCCTCAGCCGGTAACGTGCATCTTTGCTAATATAACTGAGTAAACTTTTAATTCTTCTTGTGTGTATGCTTGCTTAAAACTGCCTCCTGAGTTTTCTTAGTTTATCCCCCCTGGGAAGAAAATTTCAATTTTTCAGCCCTATATTGAATAGTAAAGTGGAGACCTCTTTTTGGCGTGTAGTAGTTTATAAAGAGTTATTTAATTAGATCCATCTGAATAATTCAAATTCTGGCCTCATTATTTTTAAAAATACAAAGTGAGTTTGCCTCACTCACCTCCTCTCTTGCCCCAACAAATACATTGTCTGTGCTGCAAAAATGCACAAGCTATTCCAAAGTTTTAAGAAGCACCTTAATGAGCACCTGTATTCATGTCTACTTGGAAAATTTCCCTTTTCCTGAGACAGTAGACATCACATCCCTTTGCTCTTGAAGTACTTCCATCATGCTACTGTTTGATTTACCTTGAATCCACCAAGGGCTGTGCTTGTGATTTGAAGACACCATTTAATATTTCTAGAGGATGCAGTATCAGTAAAACTGAGACATCGATCGTGCATAAGTAATCATTTTGTTGTGAGGATAAATGGAATATTTTGACATTATTATATTAATTGGTGGATCCCTTGACTCCAAATCAAATTTCATGCAGGGCGACTAGTTCATGCTAAGCCTGAATTCCTTTTCTAGGACTTCCAGCACTGTCAAACTGATACTGATGGTTGCCTTTCTCTCGTGGAGAAAGTGTTTCATAGATATGTATAAGAAATTCTGAACTGCTGAAAACCAATTTTTTTCTTCAATACACAAGCCTAGTCACATAAAGAGAATGAAAGAAGAGTGCCAATTTGGAGAGAAAAACAGAGATAGAAAACAGAGATCATTCTACTGAATCGTATTTGTGCACCTGCTTTCAATTATTCCTGAAGCAGTGTTGAATAAACATACTTTCTACAATTGGTTTTCAATCACTCCCTAAATTCTTTCAGGCAGTACAGTTTCTTTTCCCCACAAACTATTTTGAGTTGGCCATGTTCTATTGATTAATTGAAGATAATAAGAAATAGGCATATGGGAATGGAACACAGGGAACCTGATCACATGACAAGCAAAATTCAGTTTGAAGCACTGATTTGTATAAAAAAGAAAAAAAATCAGTCAGATGATTGGATCTTTTGATAGGTCCAGATAAAGCATGTTTTAAGTCTTCTGCCAAAAATAATTGAAATACATATCAAATCACCTTTATACATTTATTAACTAGTCACCAACTGATTAAATAATTTATATCCCATTTAATATATTAATAAAGTACCAAGACATAGAGATCTTCATTTTAGCCAATGTTTTAAGTACAATGAAGGCACATTTCAAGTAAAATTTTATGATGTCAGAATGCCTCATTGTCTCACTAAGAAAGAATACTCGATAAATTTGGAAGAATGCTTAAACAAAGGAGTCTTTCTTGTCGTATATTTTAGTTTCTTAACTTTATTCACCTAGTTTTGTAGGAGTTTTACAAAACTCTAGAAAAAGGTGTGTATTAATTTTTTCTGACACTAAGATGGTGATGGGCTTTGTATATTTGGTTAAAGAAAAGCAGTTTTGGGTGTGAGCCTTCAGTGAAGAATCCAAGGAAGAGTTTAGTCAGGTAGCAGCCTGTAACTCCATCTCATTACAATTGGCCATTCTTTAAACACATCCCTGGAATGTCTCTATAACCTGGATAAGAGTTAATGATGTAACCCCCCAGATAATAGTTTCTTTTCACGTTAGGGTGTATGTGGTGGGGTGAGGGTTGAGAACGGGTGCGAGGCCAGATCAATCTGCATCACCTCTAGGATTCAAATACGTTTGGGCTTGGCCAGAAATAGCCAGTGGCTTTTCCATGGGATTCTGCCTCAGACCAAACTCATCTTAAGGAAGGATAACCATAAAGCCTTGCCGCCTTCACACACAGTGAAGTTTAAACGGAGTGACTCTTCTTCAGAGAGTCCGGGTTCACCTGCCCATGTGTTATGCTGTTATGCAGTGATCTGGAATTGGACAATTCATACACTTAAGAGATAACTCATGAGAAACCCCCCCAATTATTTAATTTCTAAGGATGCTGAAATTCTAAAATGACGTGTCATTTCCTAAAGCACCAAGAAAAGTCATATTGTTTTGTTTGTAATTAACTAATGTAAGACTGTATATAATCTGTGACAATTGTTACAGCAAAGAGAGAAAAGCAATCCCAGTTTTTTCAAGCCACACCAGTTCAAAGTTTAAAACAACTTCACATTATCAGTAATAATCTATATTTTACTCTCACATACCTGCTTTGTCAAAGGTTTCGACTCCTGAAAAACCTTCATGGCACCTTGTTTATATTAGGTGAACTCAGAAGCAGTCCACTGGACCACCTGCCATTTCATGGAAACCTTGAAGAAAAAAGGCAGAAAGGGTATACTTTCATGCTAAATATGAAACTTGCTGTAACTCATTGCATTCCCCTTCAGTTCCTTCATTATCCAAAGCCAACTTAAAACTAAGAGCATATTGTGTCATTGTGGCCTGTGTGTTGTTGTTGGTTTTTTTGTCTGTGTGTGTGTGGGGGGGGGCATGTTGCTAAAAGAATGTTATTAATGTCTATAGATTTTCATGAGTAAATTAAATAAGAATAAATTCCATGAAATTATATGTCGCTGCTTAAATGGAAAGAAAACAAAACAAAAAAATCAATCAAAAAAAAAATCTTGTCTTTCCAAAATAAGACCCAGTTTTTGTATGATTCCTAGTCAAGATACCAAAATGTGAGATGGTAAGGTACTGAGTTACATAAGACAAATCAATTGGGATAATTACTGGAATTGTGGAAAGTTAAAAAGTTGCAGTTCAGAGCACATCTCTGGAATCTGCCATCTAAGGTTCTGGGACCACGTTCTGAGCCCATGACATTTATGAAAACTTCATGGGCCTTTCTTTACTCGTTTGAAAAATTGGTAAATTGCTATCTTCTAGAACTGTTATCAGAATTATGTAAGAGAACATTTGTATAGTACATAGAGCACTGCCTGATACATGCTTCTTGTTAGACTTAAAAAGTCACAAACTGAAAACTTTAAATGACTCAACCTCATGGCTTCATTGTTCTGAGATAGCATTCTTAAAGGAACAAGAATCTCAACTCTAACAGATGTTGGAGGACAATTTGGACCCGTTGACCTCAACAATTTTGGGGTCACTGTTGACTTTGAGATTTTTCCTGTGGGAAAAATTGTATATAAATCTGATATGGATTTCTCTCTGTTCAGCCTGGACTCTGAGAGTGTCAGCTAAATGGGTCAGCGAGCCTGACCCCAAAGAGTGTTGGTTCTCATGGGCTGGAAAGCCAAGCCCTGAGAGTGTAACTGATTCGGTGGGCTGGCAGGCAGTCCCCAGAAGTGTCTCAGCTTTGGTGACTTGCCTTCTGCTGGCATCTCTCCCAGTGCAGCCAGCTCTTTTGGCAAACCAGCCTTCAGGGTGCATGGCTCTTCTGCCCAATGATCTTCTGCAGCTCTTCTGGTCTGGGTTCTTGTATTGTGCTCAGGAGGTATAAGGGAGGGCCAGAAAGTGAGAAGGCAGGATTGATTTATTGAGGACAGAAAAGCTACCATAGCAGAGGGGACCTGAGGGTGTTGCCAATCTGGGAGTCAAATCTGGTGCTTATATAGCCCAAAGACAAGCCAATTGCTGATTGGTTGACACTAGCTGTGCTGGTTGGTCAGTACTAAGAACCAATCAGCTGCGGGTAGGGGCCTACTAGTGAGCTGATTGACTGGCACTTGGTGGTGAGCTGATTGGTTGTTTTTCAATCCCAGTTTTCTTGCTTAACTCGTGGCACTTGTGGGGAGCTTATTTACCAATGCCAATGTATCAGTCTGAGAGGACTGCCTGAAGTTTGCTACCAGGGACCTGCCCTGCCTCTCTATCTAGCTTTTCTGTAGCTATCTCCTCTTACATATATACACAATTATATACATATTATATATGTATATTACATATGTTATGTATATTATATATCTGTTAATAGAGAGAAAAATCTTCCTGACCTTGTTTGAGAAAGGAGACCTTAGGGTAGAAAGCACAGAGTAGACTTTGTGAAAATTAAAAATGTATGCTCTAAAAATACTTTAGATGGAAAACATTAAAAGTTATAAATTCAGAGAAAATATTTCACCGTAAGTATGAAAAAGGCTCTTGTGTAACACATATAAAGAATCCTTATGCTCCTACATGTCCATATTAAAAAATACCAAGTGTACTCAGGAAGTAGCATTGCTAAAACTTTGATGCATTTTTATGTGAGTGTAAAGTGGTACGGTCACTTTGGAAAGTGTGACAGATTTTTTTTTTTAACGTTAAGTCTACACTGTATGTGACCCAGCAATTTCACTCCGAGAGAAATAAGGACCTTTGCACAAATAGTCAAACTGAAAAGAACTAAAAAATTCATATCTCACAAACGGCTCATCCATTGAAACTTCTATAAAATAATCAGTTACTCAGCAACGTAAAGAAATAAGCAAATTTTGCATTCAAGAACACAGATGGATCTCAAAAACATACTGAATGAAAGGAGCAGGAATAACAGTGTGTACCATAGAATTTCATTTTTATTAACTAGCACTGTCAGAAGCTAGAGCTATGGTTATGAGTGTGTGTGTGTGTGTCTGTGTGTGTAGGCATTATTGCAAAGGGGCAGAGGGCACTATTTGGTGTGATAGAACCGTCTACTTCTGAATGGAGGTAGTAGTTATAATAATGCACGTATTTGCCACAGCTCATCAAACTGAACATAACATGTGTGCTTTTGATTAAAATTTACTTCAGTTGTGTTGAAAAATTAAAATAAAGCAAAAATGAAAAGCAGAAAACTTAAAAAGTAACTTAAAATGTAAAACATTATAGAACATTACAATTAAGTTTGAAAAATAAAAAAGTTATATATATATGTTAGTATTTTGAAAAATAATATATGTGAACTAGTATGTAAAACTTAAATATTATAAAGAACAGTTATAAAGATTTATAACCATTCTCTGATTTGGAAAAGACCGTGTGTACTCTATATTTTAGAGTTTAACAATGTAGTTTGGTTTTTATCAGGTTTCGTGACTTTACAGAAATGAAATCATAGTGTATGTTCTCCTTTGTGTCTTCTTGAATAGTATTTCATTATATCAATCCATGAAAATGACTTTATCCATCCTACTACTGGTGAGTGCTTGGGCTTTCGTCCTGAAGTTATCTTAAATGCCTGCTTTACTTGCATATTGGTGGATGAGGTTTTACACAATATGACCGTAGGTATGAAAGAGTTGAGTCATATATAATACTTTTCTCCATCTTATTCAGACAATGTCAGACAGGTGTGTATTGGTATGTGTTTGTATAAGTTCCAAGAGATATGTGAATTTCATTCTCTATTATTATAGTAAATATTGCTATGTCATTATGATATGTTGAGATGTATGACTCATATACTCATATTTCTTAGACAACAGCACTTTTTAAAGTTTTGTGTCAGCCCTTGATGGTTTTAGGTTTATTTATTTGTTTTTCTTTCTTTTTAATGTCTTAGAAAAATACTAATGCTACTGGCCTTTTCAATATTTTCTTGTTACTCAGCGATATCTTTTCCAGTCCTGATAGCTGGACATGTATTGAGTTGACAGAAACAAAGAAACAGATCCCTTCTTGCTAAAATAGTCTATAGATTTAGCCACAAGATATATAGGAGTGGAGAGAATAAGAGTTTTTATTTTGCTTGAAGAAACTAAGCTCTACTATCTATTTTAAAATAGTATTTCAAAAATAAAACCTTGTTAGTGCATGTCAATGTTTAGACATGAAATATTTTATAATCCTTATACATGATACAATGTTTAAGGATTGAGAGGGAAGATCATTCCTTCAAAAATTCAATCCCAGAACCACAAACAAAACTTCATGGATTTTCATTTTCATTTCAAAAGCGAATGGTACAATGAAACTGGAATTTAAGCAGGAGCAACCATAGAACTGTTTCTATTGATGGCTACAGTAAAATGGATTCAAATTCACCTGAAACCATTTTACTGTGAAATACAAATATCTTAATTCATGAAGGACGTTCTTAAGGAAGTTTAGTCATAGTGCATCAGTTAAGGTCACTCCAGAAAGCAAAAACCATATCAGGTCTTTTAGCAGATATGATAAGGAGGTATCTACACATGTCTTAGAGGTAAAAATGTAGCACTAAGCTATTGCAGAGCTGGTAATTGCATAAACAGTCACCATCCCTGGAACTGGAGGAACAAAGAATCCTGGAGGAAGGTGGGGCTAAGACTCAGATCTCTGAAAAACGGGTCCTTTTTGTCTGGACTGATACCTTGGTAGGTTGGAGGAGAGACCAGCTGGGGCTGGAGCACGGATTTCTCTAGAAGAGGTACGGTCTGGCTAATGCTGGTATTTCAAGGAGGCACAAAAAGGCTGGTCTGGACAGTCTGTTAATAAAACTAAGAGCCACTTGTTGGTATCCAGTCATTGTTTCTGTGAAGCTTTCACAAACAGGAAGCAAACAGAGGAGAGCAGGTCTGTTTTCCTGCCTTGAGCCCACCCGTCACTTTTCCTGGCACCCTCATTCCCAACCCCGACACCCAACAGACAGAATAGAGTAGCCAGCCACTGGCCAGGGAGACTGTGATTGACCTAGTCCGTGCTCCAGCAGCACAAGGCGTCTTACAAAAGGACGGATTTGAAGCTAAAAGACGATAGTCAAGAGTGAACCAATACACATGGAATTTCATCAAATCCCTCATCCCTTAACTAATAATAACAGCATAACAACCATCACTTCCTGAATACACTTCAATTTTCTGAAGGATAAAAAGATTGTATTTCTGTGTGTTTGCTATTGGTGTAAGAGTATGACTTCTTCTGAATGATTTTAAAAAAACACACTTCCCCTAAAAAGAAGCAATTAATTCGACATGGGAATTAGATATGGAATTCAGTGTACTTTGGAGTGTTCTAAAATAGAATATATTTTTCTTTTAAACACATAGGTTCAGTCTCTGAAAGTCAGCTATATGTTTCAAAGTTATTAGTCAAAAAGGTAGGTGATTAAATAAGAAATAAAAGAACACAGAAGCATTTAGTTCTTAAAATAAAACAAGCCTCTTACATTAGTAATGGAAATGTTGTTTGCATATTAATCATATCGTGATTACATAGAAATCATTTTATTACCAGAATGATTACTTAGAATTCAGTCACTAGAATGGTAGTGACTCATTTCTTACAGGATTGAAGGCATGATCTAGATGCCATTTGTATCTAAACTGCCAAACATTGTTTAATTGTGAAGCATGAAATCCTGAAAGATGAAAATATTGTGCTATGTGGCAAAATTATTTTTAAAAAGTGTGCAGATGAAAGCTAAGTTTAGTACAAGTTTGTCTTTAGAGAAGGTATTAGAAGCAATTAGTAATATATATTGTCTTTTTTGTTATTACATTTTTATGTGAATGCATAATACAGTCATAATAAAAATTTGAAATTCTTTTGTAAATCTACTTATGTATTGGCAATTCAATTAGAATCATCAGCGAGCAAAGGCAATTATGTTCATCCCTTAAAGCCAAAATATTAAAGGAATGGCATGAATTTGGGCCTGTTTAATTATAACAACCTCAAAGTCAATAAAATAATTACCAACACAGACTTAAATTTAATTAAATGTATTGAAATTAACTGCTAATTTCAGACATTCAAGATGGCATGGTGAATTTTGAGGAAGAGGGCCTTTGAAGAAAACAGATAAAATTGTCCCAGGAATATCCAAATAGAGCTGAGTCCTAACCTTTGGTTCATAATGCACGATCCCAGTGGGGTATTTGGGCCGTGGTCCTCAGAAACGCAGTGCCAGATTTTCCTCTGTTACCTAGGGAAAACACCTTAATTTCACAATCTAGACTCCAAAGCCGCAAAGCCTTGTTATTCTACAGAAAGCTCTTTGCTCCTTTGACTTGAGCCACATCTCTGCTGCTGCATTTCCCCGAGGCCTTCCCTCCTCCCCTGGGTGACACGACTGATCAGCAGTTAACTGAGCAGATGTTGTTCCCCAACTAGGACAGGATTATTTTCTTCTCAGGGTACATGTTCCCATGTGTGTATCTTCCACTTCTGATCAGCTCCTGTGTTGTATAAACAACAGATTGCTTTATCAATTTTTTTAAAGAATATAGGCTTTTAAGAGATTTCCACCTAAGTGTGTATTTTTCTAAAATTTTTGGGTAATTAAGACAGGCTCAACTTTATTCTTCTCCAAAATTCTTAGGCCCTTAAATCTGGCTCTAAAAAATAATTGGACTTTTTCAGTGTTGTTTCAGCAGAAACATCAATTAATTATATAATTTCATAGTTTGACATCTTTTAACATATTTTTTGTTTTAAATGGACAGATGATACTGTATGTTTTTATTATATACAGCATGATGTTTTGATGTATATATACTTTGCACAGCAGTGAATTCTAGCTAATTAGCAAGTGTGTTGCCTCACAGTTGTTATTTTTCCAGCGAGAGCACATAACATCCGCTCTCTTTACATTTTTAAAGACGGCAATTTATTGCCATTAGCTATATTCACCTTACTATATATATTTTAGATCTCCTATTATTTCTCCCATCTAAATAGAATCATGTATCCTTTTGGTCAGAACGTGACATTTTTAAAGCCACAAATAGCATTCTTTCTTAGCAATGAGTTTTCATAGTTGAAAAATCCAGACTGACTTGTCTTCATGTAAGTGTAATAAATTCACGGTGCATTTTCTAGTATTTATATATATGCTGTCATATATATAAATATCCTGATTTTGTCGCCTGTATTTTTAAATTAATTTTAAAATAAACAAATGTAGCATGTTTCCATTTTACGCATTTATGTGTGATATGCATTGATATCAGTATATAATATTGTGTTTATCCATTTATATATGGGTAAACAGTGTTTTCCATTTGGAGGCATATGTGTGTGTGTGTGTGTGTGTGTATTACATATATGCAGGTGCACATATAAGTATATACATATAATATATATAAATATAACATCTTATACTTATTTATTTCTCTCAAAAATCATCTCGAGTTCTCTATTCACTTTTATTAATTTCCTCTCATTAATATTATTTTTTCTACTTTGAACTTAATTTATACTTAGCTTTTTAAGATGAAAATATAAATCATTAATTGTACTCTTTTTAAATCTTTGAATATAAGCAGTTAAAGCTATACATTTTTTTTCTGAGTGCTGCTTTTAATCACTAGCAAATTTTGATATGCTGTGTTTTCATTATAGTCTGGTTAAAATATCAAAGTTTCTTTATTATTTATTTGTTTCTTCATTTTATTATAAAGATACGGGGTCCAAGTCAGAGTTAGGTACGTTAGTAGTCTACGTGCAGGTGAAGTTTGGGCCTCCAACTGGTCCTCACTTTGCCTCGCTTAAGTCTGGTCCCCTTAGTGATGTCACGTGCCCCACCCCTTCCCTGGCAGTGTCTTGCTACTACCTATCCCTTGCTTGTAGAATTGTGATGAATTTTCGGGAACACTTATGAGGAAGAACATGTGGTACTCAGTGCTTTGTTTTCATGATAGATCACTGAGTGTGATGGACTCTAGATTCACCCAGGTTGCTGCAAAGTCCATAATTACGTTCCTTATATGTATGCCGTTTCATTCTCGTAAAAACATTTGGGAAATTTTCCAATTTTATTTTTTTTTTATCGTTGTCCAATTCCAATTCTATGTGTATAGGGAATATACTCGGTACAATGTCAATCTTTTTCAATTTCTTGAGACATTTTACAATTCAACATATGGTATGCCTTAGCAAATATTACATGTATGAGGGAGGGCCCCAAAAACCCAGAACTGTCTTTTGGAGGGTGAGCCACTTGTAGACAGGCATTCCCCCACCAGGCGAATGTTCTAGGAACCCATCAGCATCACTGTACCAGCTAGCATTGTTGTGAGGGGGTCATGTTCAGTAAATATTTTTTGGAGATTCTTACAACGTGTTTGCCCATTTCATAATGAGTGATTTACACAAACAACCTAACCACACCACGCGGAGGATTCAGTAGTTTTGTTTTTTTTTTTTACCAAAAACAGCATGACCTCCATGTCCCACCCTCTCTATTCACCTGATCTCACCCCAAGTGGCTTTTTGTTTCTGTGGGAGGAGAAAATCCTCAAAGGGAAGAGTTTTGCCAATGTGTAAGAGGTAAAACAAAAAATGGTAGAAGTACTAAAAGGCATCAAAATCGACAAGTTCAAAAACTGTTTTGAGCAGTGGAAAAAGCATCTCAATAGTTACTGCATCAAACAGAGAGTACCTTGAAAATGACTGAAGATTAAACACCATTTAAACTGAAGTTTAAATTCACAATTTTTTAAATCAATAAATTCTGTTTTTTGAGGGGTCCTCCTCATATACTTGAAAAAGTTGTGTCTTTTGCTGTTATTGAGTAGAATGTTATACAAACGTCACTTAGTTCTTCTTCTTTGTTTTAAACAGGATTTATTGAGAGGATAGAAAACACTCCCAGAGCAGGAGGAGTCCTATTTGAGGTATCACGTCTGTATTTTCTATTCTCACTGATTTTTCTATCTACTTGTTATACTTATTTCATTAAAAAAGGGCTAAATTTTAAACTAAATTTGTAGACTTTTCTAGTTTTCTCTTCAAGTCAGTTCTTTTTATTTGCTTCATTTATTCTGAATATCTGTTTTCAAGGGCAAAATTGTTATATACATGTTTATTATAGTAATGAGTTGACAATTTTACTATCATGAAATGATCTTCTTTAACTCCAGTCACAATCCTGTTTTTGTTTTTGTTTTCCTTGCAATTTACTTGCTGTGATATTAAAATAGCCACATGAGTTTTCTCATGAGAAGTGTTTGCATGATGTAAAATTTTCCATTATTTTTAATCAGCATGTTTTTATATTTAAAATGTGATTATTTTAGAGAGCATAAATTGAATCATTTTATAATCATTCAGTCTGAAATGTCATAGCTTTTAATTTTAGTATATAACTTACTTGGAATTAACATAAATGTCAGCCTCATTGTGTTTTATTATTTAATTTATTTATCCTTTGTTATCCGTTTTGTATAATTTAACAATCCTGAACATTTAATTTTTACTTTTAGTTATTATGGATACATAATGGTTGCACATTCTCGGGGTACCAAAACATGTATACACATTTTAAGAGATGTTATCTATGACTTACTTTTAGCTTGCCATAATCAGAAATGTCTAGACACTGATGGTAACTACTTTGAGCACCTCTTGTAATTGCAGAAGTCAAATGTAACTTGAATTCATTTTTTTGCTATCAATTATATTGAGCATTACAATTTTAATACCATATTTCCTTTCTTAAAATTTGTATGCATTTTTGGCACCCTCTTTATTTATGGGGAGCACGAAACACGTGTACAATGTATAATGATCAGATCAATGATTACCTCAAGCATTTATCATTTCTTTGTGTTATAAAATTTTTTTGAAAGAAATGAGTCTCCACATAGAAAATGTGCTTCTGAAACATCTTACAGAAGACAATTAACCCTTAAAATAAATTTAATAATCATCCCTTAGCTGACTTGTTTTGATAGCGCAGATTTTCATATGTGCTTAAATTGGGAAAAACCAGTAGTTTCACATAGCCGTGGTACCTTTCGTGTGCATGTGTTGGTATGCGTATGCGTATCTTACTGTTACGTATGAGGAAAAACAGTCTCATTTTCCTATGGTAATTCCCCAGTAGTACCACTGTTATAATTTATGAAAACTAAATTTTCGTGGAATGGAGGTTAATTCTGTGTTTTCTACTCCTTTAATACAAATAAAAAACCTCCTCCTAGACCCTGTATTCATCCCGTCTTTGAAACTCTTCTGCTCCATTTCCTTTTCAATGACAAAAATTAACAAAATATATTATTCAGTGAAAAATATTAGAAGAGATTAATCATCTGTTGTTTCTAAGACCCTTGGAAGGTAAAGTATATAACCTAACTGGTGAACGTGACTCTGCCAAGATTGAGATAAACCAAACAAGCGTCACTTTCTGGTGTTCTTCCTTGAATGCTTTCAGACTAACTTCAGCAGAATTGTTTGCATAATTCTGGGTGGTCTTCTTTTGCAGCCTCCTTTTAATTTTTTCTCAGTAACTTCATCTGCAGCCCTTTATCTGAATATACTGATAAATAACAAGAAGGTTGTTGATCTGGGAAAGAATTCAGATGGAACCAAGCCTTTTCTTTATTTGAATCTGCATAAATAATGTGTTGGGAAGAGGGGCTTAAGACACTGTGGTGGAGTTAAAAAGAGAGAATAAAATGCAAAATTAGGAATGCCAATACCAGGTCATTAAAGAAATAGTAGCCACTGCTATAATGAGGCTATATATTACATACAATGTATAATGATCAAATCAACGATTGCCTCAAGCATTTATCATTTCTTTGTGTTATAAACACTTCAATTTCACTTTTAGTTATTTTTTAAATGTACAATAAAATATTGTTATCTATCTGTTATAAACTACATCACCCTATTGTGCTACTGAATACCAGATCGTATTTCTTTTATCTAACTGCAGTTTTGTACCCATTGACCATCTCCTCTCTACCTCCCCCTCCACACTACCCTTCCCAACCTCTGGTAACCATCATTCTACTCTATTTCTATGAGTTCAATTTTATTTTCAGTTCCTCCATATGAGTAATAGCATGCATTTTTTTTTTTTTTTGTCTTTCTGTGCCTGGCTTGTTTCACTTAACATAATGGCTTTCAGTCATTCATCCAGTTCCATTCATGTTATTGGAAATAAGGGATTTAATATTTTGTGACCAATTGATACTTCATTGTGTGTGTACCACATTTTCTTTATACATTTATCTATTGACTCAGGTATCTTGACTTTTGTGCTACAATAAACACAAGAGTACAGACATATACTATATACCAATTTCCTTACTTTTGGATATACACACAGAAGTGAAATCACAAGAACATATGGAAGTTCTATTTTTAGGTTTTTGAGGGTTCTCCTTTCTCTGCATTTTCTCTTTAGCTCTCATAATATTTTCTTTATATATCTGGGTGCTCCAGCATTAGGTGAATATATATATTTATGATTGGTACATCCTCTTGCTAAATTGAGCTCTTTGTCATTATATAATGACCCTCTTGGTGTCTTTTTACTGTTTCTACATTGAAACCTATTTTATCTGCTATAAGTATAGCTACTCATTCTCTTTTTGGTTTCTGAATGCATGAAATATATTTTTCTATCCCTCATTTTCAATCTGTGTGTGTCTTTATAGGTAAAATGAGTTTCTTGTAGGCAATATATAGTTGCGTCTTTTTAAAAAAAAATCCGTTTAGCCATTCTATGTCTTTTGATTGGAGAATTGGGCTCACTTACAGTCAATGTTATCACCGATAGGTAATGAATTACTACTGCCAGTTTGATATTTCTTGTGTGGTTGTTTTATTAGTTCTCACTTCCTTTTTTTCTTCCTTTCTATTTTCCTTTGTGTAAAAGTAGATTTTCCCTGGCAGCATGTTTTAAGTTCTTATTATTTTATTTTTAGTGGATTCATAATATTATAGTTCTTTGCTTTGTGGTTATCATAAAACTTGCACATAACATCTTATAACCAATTATGTTAAACTGATGACAGCCTACCTCTGATCACAAGGAATAGAAATTGAAAGGAAAAACTAAGAAACTCTAGAAACTCTACACTTTAATTTCATCTTCTCGGCTTTTTGATTTTTTTTTGTCTCTATATATTTTTGTAATATCTATCTCTTTTAAAAATGGTGCAGTTATTACTTAGATTAGTTTGTCATTTAGTCTTCCAATTAAAGATATGAATGGTTTGCATACTACAATTACAGTGTTGGAATGTTTTGTATTGTCTAAAAACTTACTTTTAGCAGTGAGTTTTATACTGCTAAGATAAGTTCTTATTACTCAAAAATGTTCTTTTATTTCAGATTAAGGAATTTTCTTTAGCATTTCTTATAAGACAGATATGTGGTGAGGAATTTGGTAAATTTTCTAAGCTTTTCCTTGTCTGGGAATACCTTTATCTCTTTTTTTTCCCTGAGGGATTGCTTTATTGGTCACAGTAGTCTTGGTTTGCAGTTTTTTTCTTTTTCAGCACTTTGAATATTTTAATCCATTCTCTCCTGGCCTGTTAAATTTTTACTGGGAAGTCTGCTACCCAATGTATTGGAGCTCCTTTAAATATTATTTGCTTAATTTCTTTTGATGCTTTTAGGATCCTTTCCTTATCCTTGAACTTTTAGAGTTTTATTATTATATACTTTGAGGTAATCGTATTTGGTTGAATCTTTTTATTTTCCTTGATTTTCTTACTCCTGGATATTCTGTTTTTTTTAGAGTTTAGAATATTTTCCATTTTTTAAAAAAAATAAACTTTCTACATTGATCTCTCCCTCCACCCCCATTCTCCTCAAGACCAGTAACTCTTAGATTTTCCTTTTTGAGACTGTTTCCTAGGTCTTGTAGATAAGCTTTCTTTGTTCTTTTTTATCATTTTTTTTCTTCTTTATATATTTTTAAACAGCTTGGCTTTGAGCTCACAAATTCTTTCTTCTGCTAGATCTTTTCCTTCATCAAGAGAGTCTGATGCATTTTTCAATGAAATATTTTATTACCAGAAGTTGTGTTTGATTTAACAAATTATTTCATTTTGTTCTAAATTTCGCTAATAGAATTCTGAATTCCTTCTGTGTGTACTTTTAAAGTTTGCTGATCTTCCTCAAAACAACTATCTTAGATTCCCTGAGAAGTCACATGTCTTCGTCACTCCAGGATTAATGACTGGTATCTTATTAGTTGTATTTTCCTGAATGTTTTTGATGCTTGTGAACATATGTCAATAACTGGGCACTGAAGAGTTAGATATTTATTCCAATATTCACCCTTTGGGCTTGTTTATACACATTTTTCTTGAGGGAGTTTTCCAAGAATTCAAAGGGAATTGAGTGTTGTGACCTAAGCCTGTGCTCACTTGCAGTCATTTTTCAGCACTTGGGGTCACCCTAAGTTCAGGAATGCTGCAAGTCTTGCTGACACCTAGAAATACAGCCTTTATAAATTTGGGAGAAATAAGAGAGAATGCTTTGGGCTATCAGACAAAGTATTTTGCTCTTCACTTTTTCCCCTATTCAGAAGGCATCTTTTTTTGCACTTAGCTGCCTAGAATTTGGGGAGGGGTGACACCCTGATGGGTGACATTCCCATAGTCACCACAGCTGGTGCGATATTAGGTCATCACACCCGAAATGCATAGTCTTTCAGATTAGCACAGCATTGGCACTCAGCCAAGGACCATGATCTCTACTGCCTGGCTGCCACTGATGTTCAATCAACACCCAGCACCACTTTAGTCATCAGGTGATGAATCCTGCCAGAACTGGGTCCATCTTATCAGGGCAGCAGATTCCCCTCTCACCCAGGGTGGGTCTAGAAATGCCATCCAGAAAAAAAGGCCTGAAACAGGGACTTGAGAAATGTGCCCTGTGCTTTATTACACTGTGGCTGAAATGGTTCTCAAGTTGCAAGACAGAGTTCTTTGCAATTTTTCCTCTCCTTCTTCCAAGCAGAAAATGTCTCTCTCCAAGCTTCGTTGCCTGGAGTTGGGGGAGAAGTGTCTCAGTTACTCTTATGGCCACTACTGCTGATGTCACTTTGGGTCACACCTCAAGCCTACTGCCTCTGAGACCAGTGAAATACCAGGGTTTGCCCAAGGACAGCAGTTCTCATGGTCTGACTGCCACTCATATTAATTTGGGGACCAGGCCATTTTAGTCAACTGGTGGTGAAGTTGGTGGTGAGACTCAGTTTCCTCCTACTGGGGTGAATAATTTTCTCTGGCTCAGGGATGGTCTAATGCTCTCTCCTCCAGCACTAGAATTCTTCCCTGTGTTGTGTTCTGCTGTAACTGAGCAGCACTGAGTTCCAATGCAGAGTTCCACACTCATTTCACTCTCACGCCCACATGCACAGATTATCTCTTCATGCTGTGCTGCCTGAGGGTGGGGGAGGGTGTTGTAGGCAAATGTAAAATTGTCCTTTCTACCTTCTTCAATGCCTCTTTTCCTGTTATATTAAAATCAATTTCTGTGATTACATGCCTAATGTTTTAGTTTTTATGAAGGTGCTTTCTTGTGTGGATGTTGTTCAACTTGGTGTTCTTGCAAGACGAGACTCACTGGAGCGTTCTATTCAGCCATCTTGCCCCACTTCCTGCTTCTTTCTTTCTTTCTTTTTTTTTTTTTGTAGTGTAGTTATGGATCTTAAATATGTTACAAAATATTTGCATTAATTTGTAGAATTACCAATTACTGGTTAGGTTTATCAAAAAAGAAAAAATGTGCTTATATTTATACAAAATTTATAATTTCATGGATTTTTATTTCTTCTGTGTCTCTTTTTTTCTATCTTATATATTTTTTCTTCCATATAAAATAGTTTCCTTAAGATTTCTTGGGTATAAAACAATCAGTTGCCGGGCTCGGTGGCTCAGCCTGTAATCCTGCACCTTGGGAAGCTGAGGTGACTGGATTGCCTGAGCCCGCCGGTTCGAGACCCGCCTGGGCAACTTGGCGAGACCTCATCTCTACAATAAATCAAAAATTAGCCGGGCGTGGTAGCGCGTGCCTGTAGTTCCAGCTACTTGGAAGGCTGAGGTGGAAGGATCACCAGAGCCCAGGTCGAGGCTGCGGTGACCGGGAGCGTGTCACTGCACTCCAGTCTGGGTGACGGAGTGAGACTCCAACTCAAAAACAAAAAAAAACCAAAAACAATCAGTTAAGGATGAATTTTTTTAGTTCCATATGTCAAAAATCAGCCTTTTTTGTTTATATATATATATAATGTACTCCATGATTATAGAATATTACATTTTTTTCTGTATTCCAAAATATTGTTCCATTGTCTTTTGCTTTAATAGTTTTTGATGAAAAGTCTGAAATATCTATTATTTACGCCTCTGTGTATGTATTTTTTCTATTGTTTTTTCTTGACCAACAAGTTTTGTTTGACTTGTTTCAGAATTTTAATTATAACATGCTTTAGTGTGGTTTTATTTATGATTATTCTGCTTGGCTTTAATTCAACCTTCTGGATCTGTGGATTTAGAGTTCTCATCAAATTTGGCAACAACAAAAAAGGCTTTCATTATGCTATTAAATATCTTCCTTATTTTTTTCTAAGATAGTAGTTGCATAAATATCAATCAAATTGATGTTATCCTACAGCTTACTGATTACTTTTTTCTTTTGTTTTATTATACTAATGTTGATAATGCTCTTTTTAAAAATGTGTCTGTTTTTCCTTTGTTTACCCTATACTTTAGTATGGAGAGATTATATTGTCTTCAAGTTCATTAATCTTTATTTCTTTGATGATTAGGGTTTAAAATTATCTTAATGTGTCCTGGTAAACATAAGTTGCTGTTGTCGACAAAAAGTGCTTTTACTTTAAAGGGCTAAAGTTAGAGCTGGAGTAATTTTGTTTTCTTGAATATCTCAGATTGGTTTCTAAACTACATAAAGGCAGCCTTTGTAAATGCCCTTAGCCTCCCTGAATATTTGGTAAAGTTTAATATTTAAAATTTAAAGTCTTACCTCCAAAAATTGGTCCACATACACATTTTATCTTTCACTATGCTCTTTTAATTCTAGAGTAAATTTCTGCTCTATGCTAGCCAAATAATCATGCTTTCTCTAAAGAACAAGAAAATTATTTTATTACCTATTATGTATACACTCATCCAAACCACCAGAAAACTAATATTAAGTATAGTTGTAACAAAATAATTAACTTGTATTTTACTTAAAGAATAAAGAGGTGATTGTAAAATTAATGTCCTATACACAGATTTTTTTTTTAAAGTAAAGCTTTTAAAAACAAATTACATGTGTTTATAGCTATCTACATTTCTTCTCCACCATCTAATACTGGCAAATATTAACATTTAAATTAACATTACTCAAAGAAGTATCATGTAAGAAGCAAAGGTACGTAAAATTTAAAATTTTGCTTAGCAATCAATGTTCAAAACTTTACTACATATTACCCATTAATTATAATGTTGTATTCATTAAGTTATCCGAAGATCTTGAGAATAATGCTTAAATGAACAAAATATAAACCATAATTTCTGCTTTAAATTTTTGACATAAATATAATTCAATGTTTTAGTTTATGTTTTTACATTTTTAAATGTTATGTGAGTATAATATTAGCTTATTTCTTCAATAAACCAATATATAAAATATGTATTTCAGACTGAGTAGGTAAACAGCATAATTTTATTAGATTTCATTAGGGTTGTCAAAATGAGTATCTTGGCCGAACCTTTAAAACTACTAAAATATAAGTTTCAAGAGATAGTGTCTTTTTAAATGTGAAATGCCATTGTCAAAACTCATTCAACACATTAATTAAGAAAAAAATGTAAGATGTTAATATTGACTTAGAAAACATTTGAAGGCTTAGATGTTAATACAAAATATAGTAATAATAATTTATAAGATTGTTAGATTAATTAATTAATTAATTATTAGACATGTCCTAAGGAGCAACATTTTTAACATTTAGAGTTATCTTCTCTATTAAACATAAACCATTTGCATTTCAACATGATGAACTTTAAATTTAACATAAAACCATACTAACTCTAGGAACCACTTTTAACAACAAACAGTAACTCAAACACACACATTTTCTTAGAAAATTCTTAGGTGGGCCTGCGCCCCAATTGGACAATAAAAGTACATCACCCAACTTTTTGCTTTATTTCTACATTTTGGATAATTTTCCTTAAAAAAAAAATCGCAAAATTAAACTCTGAAGAATAAGCACTACTTTTGAAAAAGAAAGTTAGCTATGTTTGATAGTGCTTTGAAAATAATAAGATGGAAATGTCACCATTATACCAACACCTATTCTCACATCTCTACCCTTGGATGAGGTCATTTTTAGTCTGAACTTTTTTTTTCTTTGGATAGGCATGGCTGACAGCTAATACAGTGGTAACATGTGCTACTTGATTGACTCTGTGTGAATGTTTTCTTTGAAAAACTAGTTTGGTGTAAAAGCATGATGCAAACAAAAAATGATTGGGGCTACCAGAACAGCCTCAGATTGGGGCAAATTTCCCCTAAAATTCTGTCCATTACAGCCTGATACTGTCTGGTCTATTTCCTCCAATATTCCTCTTCAGAAGCAGTCTTTTTTTTTTTTCTTTTTCTTTGTTTTTTTTTTTTTTTTTGACTCAACTGAAATATTTTAGAAATATAGGAATGGTCATCTGGCTAAATTACACAGAAAAATATTAAGATATTAAATTTTATTCTATATTGTAAGCCAAAATATATTTAGCATCTGAATCTTATATTTGTCAATATAACCTTCATTTCCCTTTCAGGAAGAGAAGATTGCACCTGTATTTAGCAGCAGAAAAATTCCCAGTAAGTAGAACTAGCAATTGTTTTCCAATGGCAGAAAATCGTAGCCACAATTTTAAGAAATAACTTTTATAATATTAAATATAACTTAAATTATAAAAATCTTCCAATGCATATTTGCTAGCAATCTTACCAAATACATAATACATTATTACAAAACTAATAATATCCCCTTACACTATGTAACATAAAAACCAACTCTAAACATTTCAAAAATTTTTTTTCACAACAATTATATGAGGTAATACTAGCTCAATGTAATGTGTAAGAATGCAGTAGTAAGGGGAAATTTGTTTCACATCCATGTCTTTTCTTTCTATGCTAAGTTTCTCCCCAGTCTTTAAAACTTGTAAAATGTAGACATAATGTGATGAGACTGACTTTAGATATATTTATGAAATCAGCCTCAAAATATTTTAGACTAGGTTGCATTTGTGTAATTCTACAGAATGTGTAAAAAGCAAAACTAATATACTAGTGACATTTTATTCCTTCTTTTTATACTCCCCATATAAATGAACAATAAAGTAAATATTAAATGTGGAACAACCTTGGAGCTTGTGCGTAGAGTTAGGATGCATAAGAAGTCTATCCAAATATTTCAGGTACAAATTTTCAATACAAATTATTTTAGACCATCACACCATACTTTAGGTTTGCACAAATCACTTTCCAATGAGACAAAACCCCAAATAGCAGATGGTTCATTTTCAAGGCATTTATTATGACTCAAGTGTTTAAGTCCGGAGTCCACAAATTGTAGCTGAAGGGGAATTCCAACTCTGACATATTAATTTGTAAATTAGGTTTTATTGAAACACAACCATGTTCATCCATTTCTATACATTCCATGATCCTTTTCTTACTACAATAATGAAAAGAAGCCTTGTGACTGGCAAGCCAAACATACTTATGACCTGGTCCTTTACCAAAAATACTTGTTCATACTTTTTTGGGAGGAAACATGTTTTTATTATTTTTTAATTTTACTACTACATAATATAAGGCAAAAAGCAAAACTCTTGAATTAAAAAACCATGAGAACTCAGTACATTTTATGTTTGTTGCTAATTTTCTCTCAGTGTTGGCCTCACACATCTCAGGGTATGCATTTTCACTCCCTTACTCTCTTATCCATGCACCTAAATATAAAACCTGGATCCGTCCTAGGATATGTTGATACATTGCATAACATAGCTGATTAATGATTCCTTGCTTAATGAAAAGTCCAAGCTAACATATCTCCTGTGAAATGTCTGATACCCTAATATAGTTAGTTTTAGTCACTTGACCGTGGTAAACGTGATTCTTTATTTAGAAAGCTCAAATTGTATGAGGCATCTTATGTGATCAATGAGGTAAGCAATAATAAAATGATCTCACTTTATTTGTACCTTCTCTGCAAAAAGTATCTTGTTAATAGAAACTTTCTAGTTAGAGATAGTTAATACAAGGCAATCCCTGCGGAACCAAATCAGAAGCACACTCTTCCTCCATTGTACTCTTTGAGATCACTCCAGAATCTAGGTATCCCTGTGATCAGAACATTTACGTGTTAGGGATGCATGCTTTTACTATCTTACAGAACATTCCCTAGACCGCATTTCTATACACAGCTGCTCTTTACTAAAAAAAAAAAAAAAAAAAAAAGACAAATCTAAAATTAATGTCAATGTTATGTTGCAAGTAGGCAGCCATAAAAGGAAAGTTCAAGTATACCCTAACAGTTATAATAACAAAAATCATGAAAGAAAATTTTCAGCATAACTTTTACAATCTAGATACATTTTTTAGAACAAGAACCTCTAGAACTTTGCCATAGCATTTCTAATAAGGACCTATATATATTTCATTCATCTAATGCAAAGCATTCAAGAACAAAAACTAATTAAAACTGCTAAATTGACATAATTTCTTCCAAGTACACATTCCTATTCATTTAGTGTCCTCTGAAAATGGATGATCTTGATGCTAATAAACTATAATAATTTCTTCCTATCAACTCTACCTGCGCCTTCTAAATTACTGATGATGGAATTTGCCCAAACTGACCTGTAATAAGAACCAATTATAATTGCCAGTTGATTATAGCATGCATAAAAAGGCACAGCACATTTTTCACTGAAAGAAACAGAAAAGACTCACAGAAAAACCTACATTTTGTACTATCAGTCATGAAAATGCCCACCATGAAATGATATTAATAGACAGTATGGTAGAGCATGGACATAATGCATCTTTAATAAGACAATTCAGATCATTCTTTCCTGTATGACCTCTTACTCATTGACCTTTTAAATATATTATGACCAAGTCTAAATGATCGGTGAGGTGGAAATATGACCACCAAATTAATAGTTGCAAAACTGTTTCCTCCAGGTGGTCATTCTGACATTAACATGAAATTATCACATAGCTGTGATTTGTAACTAAGTGAAAAGGAGTACATTATACCCAAGTTTTAAAAATTATGATTATAAACTCCTTTCACACGTAATTACAGAGGGGAAAGAGGAGAAGACTCATGACTAAACTTTTATTTGATTAGTTATTTGCTTACAAATAATTTAAGCCAAGTTGCACACATAACTTCTACTTTCATTTATGGACTTCATCAAATCAACCCTAATTATGACTAAATACATGCATGCATTCCTTTACCAGTGATTATTCTTTCATGTTCTAAGGGGAAAAACATTTTCATTTAAAAAAAAAAAAAAGAAAGAAAAACACTTTAACGAGGTCTGCACGTCCTACAAAAAGCTTTACATCTATTACCTCCAAAAGCTTCCTCTTGTGATTTTATCATTATCGGTATTATTATCACTGTCACTGTCATTATTATTAAGTATGTGATAAGGCTACTTCCTACAAGAGCTACTTTCCTAACAAATATTTTAATACACCATAAGGCTTGTTAACTATAGGCCTCATGTACTGCAGGAGAGATCTATAGCACTCACTCATCTTGTATATCTGAGACTTCGCAATTTTTGACTATTTTTCATTTACCATACGTAATAGCAAGTAGAATTTGTCCACCTATGCCTGACTTCTTTTACTTAGCATAAGGTCCTCAGGTTTCATCCAAGTTACTGAAAATGGCAGGGTTATGTTCTTTTTAAAGGCCGAGTAATATTTCATTTATATATGCCACATTTTGTTTATTCATCCAGGGATAGTCACTTTGGTTGTGTTCATATCTCGACATTCTCTTCAGTATCCTGACTTCATTTTCTTTGGATATATACTCAGAAGCAGAATTGCTGCATCATGGTTGTCCTATTTTTAAATTTTTGGGAGGAGGAGTTTTTATACTGTTTTCCATAATGGCTGTATCAATTTACATTCTCACGAACAGTACACTAGGATCACCTATTATCACATATTTGATAATTAGTGATGTTGGGCACCTTTTCGTATACCCTTAGCCATTTATATGTCTTCTTGGAGAAATGTCTTCCAGGTCCTATGTTCATTCATTAGCTCTACTCGTTTTTACTGTATTTCTCAAGGTTTTCTATGTCATCTGTGAACAGTAATTTATCAAAGAGATCATTGTGTATTGCTGGCACTATAATTGAAGATCAGTTGACCATATATGCATGGATTTATTTCGGTGTTCTCAATTCTGTCCCACTGGTCCATATGCCTGTCTGTTTTTATGCCAGAACCATACTGTTTTGACTACAATGGTTTTGCAGTATGTATTGAAATTAGGTAGTGTGATGACTCCAGTTTCATTCTTGCTCAAAATTGCTTTGTTTATCTTGGGTCTTTGGTGGTTTTCATATAAATTTTATAATTTTTTTATATTTCTGTAAAAAATTCCATTGGGATCTTGACAGACATTGCTTTGAATCTTCAGATCACTTTGGGTTATATAGACATTTTATTGATATTACTTAGTCAATGATATTGTTATTCCATGAACATTGAGTGTCTTTACATTTTTTTGTGTCTGCTTTGTTTTCATAACTGTTTTATAATTTTCAGTGTAAACCTTTTAACTCAAAATAGACCCATCCATGAGAAACCCACAGCCAACATACTGCTAAACAGACAGAATTTGGAACCACTTCCCCTGAGAACTGGAACAAGACAAGGCTGCCCACTCACACCCCCCCCAACCCCCCAGCTACAGCAATCAGACAAGAGAAGGAAATCAGGGGTATTCAAATAGGAAAAGAGGAAGTCAAGTTATCCCTCTTTGCAGACAGCATGATTCTAAACCTTGAAAACCCCAGAGAATCTGTCAAAAGTACTTTGGCAAAGTGCACTGATAAAGAACTTTGGCAAAGTCTTAGGGTATAAAATACATGTGCAAAAGTCAGTAGCGTTCCTATATACCAGTAATAAACAAACAAACCCCAATAAAAAGCACAATCCCATTCACAATAGCCACAAAAAAAAGTGAAATACCTTGACATCTTCCCAACCAGAGAAGTCAAAGACCTTTACAATGAAAACTACAAAACACTGCTTAAAGAAATCAGAGAGGGCACAAACAAATATTCCATGCTCATGGACTGGAAGAATCAATATTGTTAAGATGTGTGTTCTACCCAAGGCAGTCTACAGATTTAATGCAGTACCCATTAAATTACCAGCTGTATTCTTCTCAGATATGGTAACGACAACACAGGAATTCATATGAAAACATAAATGGCCAGGAATAGACAAAACAATCCTCAGAAACAAACGAAACAAAAAAAGCGGGAGGCATCACACTCCCAGACTTTAAGCTTTATTATAAAGCTACAATAATCAAAACAGCCTGGCATTGGTACAAGAGCAGGCCTATAGACCAGTGGAACAGGATAGAGATTCCAGAAGCAAAACCTCAATTTCTAAACTTTTAACTCCTTGGTTGTTCATTCTTGTTTGTTATTTGTAAATTTGATTGTCTTTAATTTATTTTTTCCAATAACGAATTGATAATGTATAGAAATGCACTCACTTTATGTGTTATTTCTGTATCCTACAACTGTACCCAATTTGTTTGTTAATTCTTCTTCTTCCTTTTTTTTTTTTTTTCCTGAGTAGGATTCTCACTCTGTCTCCCAGGCTGCAGTGAGTGCAGTGGCACTCTCAAAGCTACCAAGGCCCCCACCTGCTGGGGTCAGGCAGTCCTTCTGCCTCTGTCTTCCAAGTGTTGGAATTGCAGGTATGGGCCACCAGGCCTGGAAAAGGTTTTTTTATTTATTTATTGAAGAGACAGGATCTTGCCAAGTTTTACAGGCTGGTCTCAAACCCCTGGGTTCTGGCAATCCTCTGGTCTCTGCTTCCCAAAGTGTTGGGATTACAGGCATCAGCCACCACACCCAGCCTTGTTTGTTAGTTCTAACAAATTGTGTCTATGTGTGTGTTTAGGGTTTTCCTCAATATGATCGTATTATCTGCAAACAGAGATAATTTTACTTCTTCTTTTCTGATTTGGATATCTTTTCTTCTTGTATGTTTGCCCAACTGCTCTAACTAGAAATTAAGCTCTAACTAGAAGTGGTGAGAGTGGGCATCCTTGCTTTGCTGTGATTCTTAGAGAAAACAAAAAAAGCGTTTCAGTTTCCCCCAGGGAATATGATATTAGCTATGTGCTTTTTCATCTATGGCCTTTATTGTGTTGTGACTGTGTTGTGATAAGTTCCTTCTACACCTTTTGACAAATGCTTTTTTCCTGCATTTATTGAGATGATTATGATTTTTATTCTTCATTCTCTTAAGATGTAATACTACTTTGATTGGCTTGTATACATTCTACTGTTTTTTTCAATATTTTATACATCCATACAACTTATTTCATGAAACCAAGTTTTTTTGCCAACATGTAAATATATTTGCCAAAATATAAAATATAAATATAAAGGACAGATGTAGGAGTCTGTGAATAAGGGGATTCACAGAAAGGCAGACAGTTAAATGATGGGAATTAGGATAGAAATATATATTAAATGTATATTTACAGGTAAATTGGCTTTTTTGTATTTATTATAAATTGGCAATTTAATTGTATACATTTATGGGACACAAAGCAATGTTATGATTTAGGAATACAATGTTCAATAATTAAGTGAGGCTACTTAACACATTGATCACCTCATATCTACTTAAGTTTTTTGTAGTGATGACGTTTGCAATTTACTCTCTCAGCAATTTTGAGATGTACAATACTCTATGTCATCATTATTATTATTTGAGTCCGAGTCTCACTCTGTCACCTAGCCCGGAGCTCAGTGGCACGCTCACAGCCACTGCACCACTAACCTGCTGGGATCAGGCGATATTTCTGCCTCAGCTTTCAGAGTTCCTCGGACCACAGGCATGCACCACCATGCCGGCTAGTTTTGTTTTTTATTTATTGTAGAGACTTGGTCTCGCCCTGTTGCACAGGCTGGGAAATTTACCATGCTTTAAACTAGAACTCACGAAAAAAAAAATGTTCTTTCTACCAAACTGAGATTTTGCCCTTTAATCATCATCTCTCCACTTTCTCAGGTCCCAGTCTCTGCTTCTATGAGTTCAGTTGTTTCTGCTTCCGCATGTGAGAATATATGATATTTTTAATAAATAATATTTTATAAAATATTTATATATATTTAAGCAATATTGGAACAAATAATTTTTTTAAACTTAGTATTAATAAAGCATATTTTTATAATTACAATCTTTTAAATTTAAATTAAGTGTTATACTGTATATATATTCACAGGAAAAATCTAAAAATGCTTAATAAGATTGCTGCAATGTATAATTTCAAGAGCAAAATCCTGACTATATTCTGGAATCATTCATGCTATTGTAGTTGCAATTTTTTACATCTAAAAAAAATTTTTCGGTAAAAATGATGTCTTGCTATGTTGTCCAGGCTGGTCACAAACTCCTGGCATCCAGTGATCTTCCCCCCTTGGCCTCTCAAAGTGTCATGCTGGGATTATATGTGTGAGCCATCGTGCTTCACTTCAGTTGCTATTTATGGAAACTACAATGTAGACAGCATGTAAATAAATATGTCAAAGTTTTATAAAGTAAACATGTCAAATTCAACACATATAACAATGCAATCTTCCCAGATACCTTCTTGATAATATTGTAATCACTATTCCCTTTCCTTAATTAACCATTCTCTTAGTGTGTAGCACTGTAAAGAGTAATTGCCTTTGAACTTCATAAGTAATCATAAAAGTGTGTGCTCTTTTTGTCTGGCATCTTTGCCCCAATATTTTGTTGTAAAATGTATATGTGTTTTTATGTTTGATTGTAGTTGATTCGATTTCACTTCTGTATAGTAGTCTATTTTATTAATATACCAAGTTGAAATTGTACTTATCTATTCAGCAGCTAATGGGCATCTGATTGTTTTTAGTTTGGGTTATTTTAAATAATGCTGCTATGTACATTCTAATCGTAGCTTTTGGCAAACACATGTGCATTTAACTTTTGAATGTATACCGAGATATAAAATTGATGAGTCAAGGCTATATATTTGTTCAATTGCAGTAGATAATTGCCAATTAGTCTTCAAAAATTCTTGATACAATCTACTTATTCAGGAGATTATGACTATAAAACTGGTTTTGCATCCTTTTAAAACTTCTTATTCTCAATTTTGATTTTTGTTCCCTTTCAACCATTCTCTAATGTATATAGTAATATTACTTTCTGGTTTTAGTTTGAAACTCTTCTGAAGACAAATGAATGTGAGGATATTTGCAACTGTAAATACCTTCATTTTAGAAATGCCTATTGAAGTTTTTGCCTACATTCTTTTTAGGTTTTCTGTCTTTTATATACTGATTTTTGTAACTTTGATTTGTATTAGCTATTCATATATTCTGAATATAATCTTTTGTCAAACAAATAAATATATTTCAAACACCGTCTCTCACCCTGTGTCTTGGCTTTCCTCTCTTTAATGGAGTCTTTCATAAATAGGTGTTTTCATTTCTTGAAGATCGATTGATCTATCTCTCTATCTATATCTCCTATATCCCTATCAAATTTAGTGCATTTTGTGTCCTATGTAAGAAATCTCTAGCCTACTACAAATCATAACAACACTTAACTATATTTATTTTAGAAAATTTTGCTTTAATCCTCTCATTAATCCTGTAGTCCATCTGGAACTAGTATACAAAATTTTTTAAATGTATCCCATTTTTAATCGATGTAGATCTTCAACTGATATTCTATCATTGCTTATAAAGATGATTATTTTTCCCGTTGCACTGCACCATCATATACATCGTATATTAAATGATCATGTAGATATACTTGATTCTAAACTATTATTCTTACTGAGTTGTCTATGCTTGTTCCAGAGAAACATTAAAAGTTTGTGCTTTAATAATGCATATACTATAAGGGGCCACAAATACTAAAAACAAACTGAATAATTTATTATAAGAGAATAGGATGTTCTGTAACTAACACAGATCAAGGGACACAGAGCAGTAGAAACTGGGTAGTCAGCAGGGGCCTTATGAGAAGGCCACATGAGTAAGTCTGAACACAAAATGATGCACTGATTTTAAAACCATCTCCTCTGGAGGGCTATGAAGCATTGCCGAGTTCTTGGAATTTTAAGCAATTGTACAGAAGAACTGTGAGGTGAGAGTGTTCCAGAAGAAGGGAAGAGCTAAACAGTAGGTCGAAGGCAGAAATGTTTGCTGTTCTTAAAAAGCCAAGGGATGAAGATACTTTGAGCAGCCAAGGAACAAGTGGTTAAAGTTGTATTCCGGTCTTTAGCCTACTTCAAAATCAGATTATGTATAAGGTTTTTTTTGCTACTGAGTTGTCCTTATATATTTTGAGCCTTAACTCCTTATAAGATGTATAATTCTTCAAATGTTTTCTCCCGTTCCCTAGTTGCCTTTTCACTCTGTTTATATATACATAAATGACAGATAGGTGGGTAGATAGATAGATAGATAGATAGTTTTTAGTTGGATGAAATCTTACTTGTATATTTTTGGTTGTTGTTGCTTGTGCTTTCTATGTCATATGAGAAAAAATAATAATAATTGCCCAGACCAATGTCAAATAGCTTTTTCCCTGTTTCCTTCTTGAATATAGTCTCAGGCCTTACATTTAAATATTTAATCCATTTTGAATTGATTTCTATATGTGGTCAATTAAATAATTTAAACTTAAAGCTGTTGGAACTTTAAATTATTTTGGGCCTTGAGAAGAATGTAGCTATATGACTCAAGTCATGTGGCTCACAGCTGCAATTTCTGCCTTTTCCCCTCTGTCAATAAATAATTAGGAAGATCAAACAGTACCAGAGATAAGACTTTCTTAGATTTTTTTACTCCTTCTTATGGAATAATAAAACAATCTTCCTTGGAATGTAGTAATCTATAATGAATAAAATCCCTGTAATACATGCACTGGCCTCATATGGAAAACGTTGCAATTCTGCTCAAACATCTGTCTCTGCCTATATAAGTAAAGCTTTAACTTCTCTACTTTGGAGTGCTGGCATCATTTTTTCCCAAAGTCTATGTTTTCCTGGTAATTATCCTCTAGTTTTCTGAATCTCATTATTTAAGATTGACATTTTTGTGACCCCAAGTTACCCACATCAGGTCTCCAGTGATTCGCATTACTTCACTGAAGTTATGGGACCAGTAC
>CAUYQG010081274.1:77-37175 GCA_963574415.1 Tarsius wallacei | reverse complement strand
ACTGGGAATATACCCTGAAGAACTCAAATCACTCTATTAAAAAAATACCTGCACACATATGTTTATTGCAGCATTGTTCACAATAGCAAGAACCTGGAAGCAACCATGCTGTCCATCAAAAGAGGACTGGATTAAAAAATGTGGTACATATACACAATGGAATACTATGCAGTCATAAAAAAGAACAAAATCATGAATTTCACCAGAACTTGGATGGAACCAGAATCTATCATACTGAGTGACCTCTCACAGAAACAAAGAACCGAGTATCACATGTTCTCACTCATATAGTGGACCTTGATCATCCAACGTATTACCATAAAAAAATGACTGACAGTGGTGGAAACTATGGGGGGGGAGGGGGAGGGAGATTGGATTAATGGTAGTAAATATCTGGGGATGGGGAGACACCTCTTATCAACAAGGGTGCCTGAATGAAGCATATTTGTATACCTAACCCTTAACTGTACCCCACAATATCATAATAAAAAATATTGAATATTAAAAAATAAAAATAAAAATAAAAAATCATTTTGGTAGGCAGCCTTTCATAACCCCTGCCTCCTGATATACTTTCCCTTATATAATCACCTTCCTTTAAATGTGAACCAGACTTATTGACTCACTTCTAATAAATTGAATATGGTATCATTGATCAGGTAATAAAAAGATTGTGGCTTATTACTTAGGGGTTCTCTCTTGCTCTCTTTTGGATTTCTTGCTCTGGGAAGAGACAGCTGTTTATGGTAAGATAGCTCAGTGAAAGTTCATATGAGTGAGTTGGAAGATCTTTTAAGACCTTCCAAAAGCCACCTGAGTTATCTTGGGAGGGGATTCATTCCCAGCTGAGCCTTGAAATGACTGCAGCCCTGTCAACACAGTGATTGAAGTGGTTACCATAGTAATTGAAACATGCATACTTCTCAAAGTTTGTAACCAACAAGTTTTTGTTTTTGTTTTTTTTACATTCTAAGCAGTACAAGATCTATAAAATACCTTAATTCCATTTACAAATTTTCTTATCATATGTATTATTACTTTAGTGTATTTAACATTTATTTTTTGAATTCCCAATATTTTATTTTGCTTTACAGTCAATACTTACATAGATTTTAGTCACAATTTTACTACTTCATTTGCTTTTAATTGTTTCTTGAGATTACAGGAATTTTCTTCTCCCTTAAATATGCCCTTAAGAATTGTTTTGTATAGGGCTATTGCTAATAAAATCTTTAAGTATTTATTTGTCTGAAAATGTCTTTGTTCTACTCTTGTTTTTCAGAGATACTTCTAATGAGTATGAAATGCTAGGCTAACAGTTATTTTCTCTCAATACATTTAACATAATATTCTAACCACTATTGTTATTCCTTAAAAATAAACTCTTTTTGTGTCACTACTTTAAAAGTATTCCATCATTTATCTTTTCTGCTTTTAAGATGTTCTCTTTCTCTTTTGTCCTTGGTTTCACTACAATGTGTTAAGCTCTTTTTCTGTATTCTGTTTGTGATTTATTGGGCTTAAAAATGTGAATGAGAGTATCCAAGATGGCTACTTTGGAGCTGCAGACTGGTGCTTTTCTTGCCAAGCAAGACAGAAAGGAGGGACCCAGCCATTGATAGATGGAGATACCCTGAACCCTGAACAGTTTTGGATGGGTGGAGCACCCAGCACTCAGCAAAGATCTCTTTGAACATACAGAGACCAGAAAGCAACAGCAGACCCTGAAATCAGGCACACCATTCCCTCTCTTCCCCCCGCCCCAATGTGCCAGGTTCTCACAAGAACTGAAGCACTACCCTGTGAAGAAGAGGGAGTGAGTAATACTGAGATGTTTTGGCTCAGTTTCCACCCACAAATCATTGGTCCCATGTGGAAGGAGTCCTGATCAAGGCACAGTGGCAGCCAACCAGAGCCCAAGTGGAACAGGGAACAAACCCACACTTGGACAGTCACTGAGAGTGTGCCTTCTGCCATTGGGGTCCAGTGACTGACTCCCAGGTCAAGAAAGCTTCTCTGCAGATTTAACTCAACTGGCACTCAGACCAACAGCTTGCAACCAAGCTCCCCTCCAGATCAAGAAGAATCACTGGGCTAGCCTCAGTGGCTCAGCCTGTAATCCCAGCACTTTGGGAAGCCAAGGCGAGTGGATTGCCTAAGCCCATGGGTTTGAGACTTCGAGACCCACTTAGGCAACTCGGCGAGACTTCGTCTCTACAATAAACCAAAACTTAGCCGGGCGTGGTAGTGCACACCTGTTGTTCCAGATACTTGGAAGGCTGAGGCAGAAGGATCACCAGAGCCCAGCAGGTAGAGGCTGCAGTGGCCAGGAGTGTGCCACCGTATTCCAGTCTGGGCGACAGAGTGAGACTCCAACTCAAAAAAAAAAAAAAAAAATCACTTTCCAGCACCGTATGCCCACAGGGCAGATTTCCCCATGGTTAGTAACTTGCTGTTTCAAGTGCTGAGTGTGGACTTGAAGAGGGAGTGAATGACATGAAAGACAATGAAAGGCTTTTCCACTGGTAGGACTTCTGGGCTGCAAACCACAAGCAACAGATGGGGACCCATCCCCCCATGCACTCTCCACAGAGTACTTGCAACCGGGTCTGAAAGTCAACCAACCAGTTAAACAGCAGGAGAGATATTTGTAGCAGAGAGACCTGAAACAAGGTGGAATACAGAGCAGAAGAGAGTGTCCCTCTCTATCTCACTGACTGAATGACAGAAAGGGCCCTAGATCAGAAGGTCACTGACTATCTTAAGAGCAACAAAACCAAACAGGAAAGATGGAGAGGGAAGAGACACTTGTCACAAATGAGGAAATATCAACAAAAAATATAGACAATCCTCAAAATCTTAAAGAGACAGTGCTCAAAAAGCAGCTAGCAGAGCATAGACAATGGAAGTCCCCCAGAACAACTTGCCCCATATGACAGACACAGAAATCAGAGATTGGATGGCTAAAATGAATAAAGAGAACTATGAGAAACTAGAAGCAAAACTCATGGAAGTCATACAGGAAGTAAAAATGAAGGAGTCCAATTCCAGAAAGTCTCATTCTGAAATATTGAAAATGAAGAACTTTGTGCTGGAAATTATAAACACAATAACAAGCATAAGTAGCAGGATCAATCAGACAGAAGAAAGAATCTCCAAGCTTGAATACCAAAATATGGAACTAACCCAGTTGGCCAAAAACACAAAAAAAAGCTCAAAAAGAAGGAGCAAAGCCTCTGAGAAACATGGGGCTATGTCAAGAAGCTATGTTTACATATGTTTGGTATCTACACAGAAAAGGAACTGAGAACAACATGAAACAAGAATTCCACAAGGTCATTCAAGAAAACATCCTACATCTCACTAGAGAGGCAACTGTTTAAGCACAAGAGATTCAGAGAACCCCTGCAAGGTGTCATTTGAGAAGACCACCTCAATACACATAGTAATCCACCTCCACAAAGTAAATATGAAAATAAAAATCCTAAATGTAGCAAAAGATAAAGATTAGATCACCTACTGGGAAAGATTTATCAGAATCACTCCACACTTATCTGCAGAAACACTACAAGCAAGAAGGGACTAGAGTCCCATTTTTAACATTCTTAAAGATAGCAATTCTAGCCAAGAATTTCCTACCCTCCCAAACTAAGCTTCATCAATGATGGAAAATTAAAATACTTGCCAGATATCCAATGCCTAAAGATAATATGCTACCTCTGAACCAGTCCATTAGGAGATGCTTAAGAAGGTGTTGAACACAAGGAAAAAAACCCAAAAGAATGATCATACCCAGCACAGACGAAAAGGCAAGCATAGAGTTAACAGAGTATACAAAGCACTCACAAAAATAAAAATACAGCCATATATAAATACAAAAGTAAAAAGGAAGAAAAGAAACTCCTAAAGAGCTTTATGATAGGGATAAACTCTCACATTTTAATAATTAATTTGAACATGAATGGAATAAATGCACCTCTGAGGAGGCACAGAGTGGCAAACTGAAGAAAAAAGCATGATCCAACAATCTGCTGCCTCCAGGAAATTCATCTCACTGCAAAAGTCACTCACAGACTCAAAGTTAAAGGCCAGAAAATTATTTTTCAGACAAATAGAAAATAAAAGACAATAAGGGTAACTATTCTGATATCAAATAAAGCAGACTTCAAAACATCAGTAGTTAAAAAGGACAAGGAAGGACACCACATAATGATAAAAGGCTCACTCCACCAGCAAGGAATATCTATCTTAAACATATATGCACCCAATACAGGAGCACCAGGTTTTATAAAACAACTACTAAGTCAACTAAGAGAGGGCATAGCACTCGCAATCATAACTGGAGACCTAAATTCTTCCTAACAGCTCTAGATACATCATCAAGGCAAAAAATCAATAAGGTGATCTGGAACCTTAACTTGATGTTCAATCAAATGGATTTAAAAGACTTCTACAGAATGCTCCATCCAACATCTACAGAGTATACATTCTCATCAGCACATGAAATGTACTCCAAGATCGATCACATTCAAACATAAATCAAGCATAAACAAATTTCTAAAGATCAAAATAATAACATGCATTTTTTCAGGTCACAGTAGAATAAAAATAAAAATCACCCCCAACAAAATCCCCCCAAAACACAGAAAAATATAACCACTAAACAACTTGCTGCTGAATGACTTCTGGGTCAACATGGAAATCAAGAAAGAAATATAAAGATTCCTGGATACAAACAAAAACAAAGACACATCTCAGAATCTCTGGGATGCCATGAAACCAGTGTTAAGGGGACAATTCATATCAGTATGCTCATACCTCAAGAAAATATAAAGATCACAAGTAAACAGCCTAAGATCACACCTAAAGGTCCTGGAAAGTCAAGATAATTTAAATCCTTATTTCAGTAGAAAAATTTAGATTACTAAAATAAAGTCACAATTTCAGGATATAGAAAACAAAAATATTATAGAAGGGATTAACAAAACAAAAAGCTGGTTCTTTGAAAAGATAAATAAGATTGATGTACCCTTGGCCAGATTGAATACAAAAAAGAAAGACAGTCCAAATAAACACAATTATAAATTAAAAAGCCAAAATCACAGTTGACCATGAGGAAATTCAAAAAAATTTTCAGAGATTATTATGAATACCTGTGTGCAATTAAACTTGAAAATGTAAAGGAAATGGAAGACTTTCTTACATCACACAACATCCCAAGGTTAAAATAAGAAGGAACTGAAATGCTAAACAGATTGATAATAATTCAGGAAATCAAATCAGTCATAAGAAAACCTTCTGCCAAATAAAAAAGACCCAGACCAAATTGCTTCCCAGTTGAATTCTACAAAACATACAAGTAGGAGCTAATACCAACCTTGTTGAAAGTATTCCAGGCAATTGAGAGTGATGGAATGCTTTTCAGCTCATTTTATGAAGCTGACATCATACTAATACCTAAACATGACACAAGACTCAAGAAATAAAGATAATTAGAGGCCAATATCCTTGATGAACATAGACACACAAATTCTCAACAAGATTCTAACAAATCAGATTCAACAACACATCTCAAGTTTCATCCACCATGACCGGGTAGGCTTCATTTGTGGAATGCAGGGCTGGTTCAACATCTGCAAGACCATAAATGCAATTCAGCCCTTTAACACATAAAACCAAGAACAACACGATTATCTCATTAGATGCAGAAAAAGCATTAAACAAAATCCATCATTCCTTCTTGCTAAAAAATCCTTGAGCACCTAGGTGTTCCTCAAAACAGTAAGAACCATCAATAATAAGTCCACAGGCAACATTTTGCTCAGTGGGCAGAAACTGGAAGCATTCCCCCTGAGAATGGGAACATGACAAGGATGACCACTCTCACCCCTTCTATTCAACATAGTGCTGGAAGTGCTAACCAGAGCAATTAGACAAGAGAAGGAAATCAGGGATATCCAAATAAGAAAAGAGGAAGTTAAACTATCCCTCTTTGTGGGCAATATTATTCTATACCTAGAAAACACTAGGGAAATGATGAAAAGCCTCCTTGCACTGATAAATGATTTTAGTAAATTCTCAGGTTACAAAAATCAATGTGTAAAATACAGTTGCATCTCTATACACCAGAAACAAGCAGGTGGAGCACCATATAAAAAGTACAGTCCCATTCACATTGGCTACAAACACACACATACACACACACACACACACACAGAGAGAGAGAGAGAGAGAGAGAGAGAGAGAGAGAGAGAGAGACAGAGGGAGGGAGGGAGAGAGAGAGAGAAAGAGAGAGAGAAACCTTTGCAACCACCTAACAAGAGAAGTGACCTTTACAAAAAGAACTACAAAATTGTGCTCAAAGAAATCAAGAATGACACAAACAAATGGAAAAACAGCCCATATTTGTAAATTGGAAGAATCAATATTGTCAAGATGTCCATCCCATTCAAGGCAATCTAAAGATTCAATGCCATACCTATCAAATACCAACATCATTGTTCACAGACCTGGAAACAACACAGAAATTTAAATAGAAACAAAAAAGAGCAAAATAGCAAAACAATCCTCAGCAAAAGGAAAAAAGTGGGAGGCATCACACTTTCAAACTTTAAAATTTATTGCAAGGTTACAGTAATCAAGATGGAATGGTATTAGTACAGGAGTAGGTACATAGACCAATAGAACAGGACAGAGATTCTGGAAATAAAAACACAGTCTCTCAACCAACTCATCTCTGACAAAGCCACCAATAACTATAACTGAAGAAAGGATACCATATTTAGCAAATGGTGCTAGGAAAACTGGATAACCACATGCAGAAGAATGAAACTGAACCCCTACTTATCACTATAAACAAGAGATCAAAGACCTAAACATAAAATCTCAAACTACAAGAATCCTAGAAGAAAACATAGGAAATACCCTTATGTACATTGGAGTAGGCAATGAATTCTTGACCAAGTCTCCCATAGCAAATGTCATAAAAGGTAAGATAGACTAGTGGGACTTCATCAAACTGAAAAGATTTTGCATAGCAAAAGAAACCATCAAGAGAATAGAGACAGTCCACAGATTAGGGAAAAATATTTGCAAATTATATATCTGACAAAGTCCTAACATCCAAGATCTGCAAGGAATTCAAATGAAGTGAAAGGAAACAACAAGCAACCACATTAAAAAGTGAACAAAGGACATGAACAGACACTTCTCCAAAGATGACATAAAAACAGTCAAGAGACATGAAAAAATGCTCAACATCACTAACCATTGGAGAATGCAAGTCAAAACTGCAATGAGATATCCCCTAACTCCAGTAAAGATGACTATCTTTAATAGTTCAAAAACCAACAGTTACTGGCATGGAGGTGGAGAAAAGGGAATACTTCTACATTTTGGTGGAAATACAAATTAATTCAACCTCCATGGAAAATAGTGTGACAGTTCTAGTAAGAACTGATCTCCAAACAACCCAGCAATCCCTCTCCCGGGAATATACCTGGAGGAACATAAATCACACTACCAAAAAGACACCTGCACATGCATGTTTATTGCTGCACTATTCACACAATAGAAAAAAAATGGAACCAACCATGCTTTCCATCAGAAGTGGACTGTGTAAATATACATGATGGAGTATTATACAGCCATAAATAAGAACAAAATCATGGACTTTGCAGCAACTTGGATGGAGTTGCAGACCATCATACTAAGTTAACTATTTCAGAAACAAAGAACTGAATACTGCATGTTCTCAATCATAAGTGTCCTTAAACACTGGTCACATTAGGCACACTGGTGGGATCAACAGTGGCTGGGCACTGCTAGAGAAGGGAGGGAGTGAGGAGGGTGGGGGGAACGTGACAATATAAAGGATATCTGGTTCACTACCAGAGGGATTTAGGGCCAGTTAGATACCCAAACTTCACCTGCATGCAGTCTACTTATGTAGTTAATCCTCGCTTGTACTCCACATCTCTATAATAAAAAACAAATTTTAAAAATGTTTATTGATTTTTCATTTGTACTGGAAAATTCTCACCCCAAACTTATTCCAATATTACTTCTGTCTCTCCTTTTTGTCCTCTTGAAATTGGGTGACATGAATGTTAGATTTTCTTGCTCCAATATCTTTGTTTCTGTGCTTCTCTTTTGTAGATTTCATCTGGTTTCTTCATGCTGATTCCAGATAATATCTTCAGATCTATCTTCTACTTTACTGATATCCTGTTATTCTCACTCTAATGTGCTGCTAAACCCACCTATGTTATTTAAACTATTTTTGGTGTTGTCATTGAATCTAGCTCCTTATTCACTATACATATTTTTAAGTTTGCCTTTTATTTCTTTAAGCATATTAAATAGTTACTTTATATTCTATATCTGATTATTTTACAAGAATTGTGTTAGCTGTTCTTTAATGCTGGTTTACACTCATGACACCTTGTTTCCTTGTTAATTTAATTTGTTTTTCATGATCTTATTTTTCTTAGAGTTGTATTGTGGAAATCATTTGAGACCAGGAATCAGAGTAAGTACTGCAGAGTTAGACTTGCCTTTGAGCTTTGCCAAGTGCTGCCAATACTGGACCACCCTAATTTAAATACATGACAGGGTTTCTTTTTAACAGATAGTAAGATTATAGGTTAAAAACCTGGGAAAGTACTATTATGATTCTCAATTCTCACACTATCATTTTTCACTTGGGGTACATTTTATTATTATTAAAAGACAATTGATCTTTCAGTACACTAAGAAAAATGTTATTGGTTTTGTTTTTGGCTTATTCTTATGCTGAAGAAATCCTTATACTCTTGAGGACTTGTTTTACCAGATAAATCTCCTTGGCTCTCTGCTTTTGGCAGTCAGTGGGCTTTAATTTCTGTCTCTTTCACTCCATGAATCCACGAAAATCTAAACTCAATAGTCATGTATTTGGCAATTGTTCATAGAGTGAATGCCAGCTGTAGAGCACTACTTAGTTCTTTGAATTGCCATTTTTTTTTATCAGTGACTGTCCTGATAATTATTTACTTTTCTAAGAGCTTACTAATGCTTCAAATTCATTTTTAATCTATCATCCAGAAATTTTAGTATGTTTTAGCAGGACGGTTGATGCAGGAAATTAGCCTCCTGCATTACTAGCCAAAAAGAGCTGTCCAGCTGCTGCCCATAACACAGCATCTGTCAATGTATTACATGTATTTGTTTGTGTTTCTTTCTTTTCTACTAGGCTTGGAGCTTTTCAAAGACAGAAAAGTTAGTTTTCATTTCAGTATCTGGCTTGTAATAGTACTCTATCTATATGTATAAATATATATATATAGAGAGAGAGAATAAATTAATATTAATAGGTTATAGCAAATAAATTTTCTTGTCCATTACTGATTACTTATAAAGCACATTGCTAGATTTATAATTAGAACAAGATAAAGAGATCTCAGCGTTAAATGTGATTAACTGATAAGCACAAGTTCAGGTATTTTGAGTGTGTTCCTTATATAAGGCGTGATTTACAGGGAAAATTTATTATTAATGTAATTATTAAATTCAGTGTATTACCTCATTACAATCCTTAATAAATACAATTCACTTGCACTCACAGCAAAAGAACAAAAACAAAGTAAAATCCTGTTACATAACATTGACTTTTCATTTTCCCATTTTTTAGTGGCCTGTTGCTATGGAAATCTCCCCATACTATCTGCAGACCTGAATCACACACTTGGTAGCATTACATCTGCAGTGCTGCAGTGAACATATGGAAAATTTACTGCAGCCAAAGGAGGCAAGTAAAACCTCTCCACACAGATGGATGCATCACTTTAAAGGTTGAGGCAACTGTTCAATAAGGTACACTACCTATTTTTTGGCAACACCAAAATTCTAAAAGGCATTTGTCCCCAAAGACTGGATACATGGGTGCTGATCTGACACTTGGGATGGGTAGAAAAAGGGGCTGCTGTGAAGACAGCTTCAATAGAAATCTTCAAACCTGATTTGGCAAACACAGTCTCTATCTATCAGAGTTGTCTAGTCTCCATTCAAGTCCAATTCATATGAGTGCTATAGAGTGCTACTAGTTCATATATATATTTTTTCCTTTAGCTCTTGGAAAATATTACAGTGTTTGTTTCATAATAATTGTCTAAGATATGAAAGTTGAATGGGTGGATGGTGAGTTATGAGTTGGGAAGTTAATTCTTGATGTGTCTGAAGTGACAGTTTATATGAGCAGATGATGACTACAATTTGTTGACTATCCACACATTCTAGATCTTTATCTCAGGTGTTTTACATACATTGATTTTGTTTTCTAGCATTCCTCCAAAGAGAAGTTTTATTAGCCCCATTTGACCTGTATGAATAATAAAGTTAAACAATATTAATATGTTTGTCACTTAGTAAATATGTTGTGAAGTTTGAATTTCATGAAATCCTATCTGCCTCTAATGTTTGCTTTCTTGCCACAATTAACAATTTCTCTTTGAGAGGTATATACATTGATCAAGGGTCAACACTATGTTCTGGAGTTGGGCTGCCTGGATCCAAATATCAGCTCTGTGTTTTACTATCTATGTAACTTCAGGATATTGACTTAGCAACTTTTCTATTCAGTTTTCTTATCTCTAAAATGAAGGTAATAAAAGTACTTAGAAGGATTCTTCAGAGAATTAAATGACCTATTGCACAGGGCCAAGTAAGTGCCAAGCAAATCTCAATAGTGTTAATTACTATCATTGTGTTTCTTTATTTTAAAATATGGTATAGTAATTTTGGGTATACAGAAAAGTGTAAAGTCCAGGTGCAATGACTTATACCTGTAATCCCAGCACTGTGGGAAGCTGAGACATGAAGACTGCTCCAGGTCAGGAGTTCAAGACCAGCCTGGGCAACATAGAGAGACCTCGTCTCTACAAAAAGTTTAAAAAATTAGCCAGGCGTGGTTGCATAAGCCTGTAGTCCCAGATACTTGGGAAACTGAAGTGGAAGGATTGCCTGAGTCCAAAAGATCGAGGCTGTGGTGAGCCATGATCATGCCACTATACTGCAGCCTGGGCAACAGGGTGAGACCCCGATTCAAAAAAATACTCATATAAATAATTTATTCCTTTTCTTTGAGGACAGCATGTTTACTAGGGTAGTAGTTCTCAAACTGAATTTCCCAGACTACTAGTAGCAGCATCACCTGCCAGGAACTTGTTAGAAAAACAAATTTTCAAGTGTTATCTCAGACATATTAAATCAGAAACTCTGAAAATTGAGCTCCCAGCTATCTGTATTTTAACAAGACCTCCAGGTAATTCCAATACATATCAAAGTTTAAAAAACATTTATCTGAGGGGAAAAAAACTGTGTCTTTCTTAGTATTACAAAGGCCAACCCTGCCAAAAGCATGCATTGGGAACCAATCCTGGGATGGTGATTTTTCTGGAATGAGTTCTCACATTTCAAATGAATATTGCAATCACTTTGTACCTTTGAGCCCATCTAATCAGTAAGATTCTTGATTAACAGTTAATCAATTTGCCTTTACTGCATTTGAGATATCAATTATTTTCTAATGATTTCCTCTTGTGTGGAATGAGATGTAACATCTTGATTAGAAGGCCTTTAGAAGATACTACTGGATTTTCTTCAGAGTTGAAACAGACAGAACATTTGCAGTACCCCAAAAGCAGACTAGTCTCTATTTATTTATTTTTAAAAAGTAACAATTAATTAAGTTTCTCTGAATGGGAAATATGCAAGACAATGGTTTAGGACTTTATCTTAAATTTTACATTGTTTATATGCAGAAAATGGTACAAACATTCATATTAAGTTTGCTTCAATGCAGGAACAAAACTCACATGAATTTGTTTTAAACTGTTTCAAAAGCAGAAACTCAGATAAAATCATTTTTATCAATATTTTAAACAAATTATATTACTTAAATGATTTAAATTAGTTTCAACTGCCTTAATTTTTTAAGCTATTTTAAGTTCCTATATCTCTTTTTTAAAAACTTAATCTGTCTCAATTGATCTCTTAGGTTTCTAACTGTAAGAAAACAATGGTGCAATGAATACATTGACTAGTATCATTTACATTGAAAAATAGAATGCTTAGTTCCTTCAGGAGTCTTTCCAAAGTGGACCCAGACCTGACTAGGTAAAAATTTTAAGCAACGTCATATGAGATTTTCTACAAAACTACCAATTTTTTAGACTTTTAAACAGTTACCAGAACTGCTGACATCTAGTAGTTATGTAGAAGTTCTTGATTTTAGCAATTGAAAAATCCTAATTTGGTTGAGGGTGTTAATCACTCTGCTTCAATATATTTACTTAATTTATAGGTATATTAATAATGCCTACCTTACAAAGTTTATCTGAGGATTGCATAAGATTATAAATGTTAACAAATTTAAAGCTTGACTCATATAGAATGAGCTCCACACACATGCTGTTATTGTTCTAGCACTGTGGTTTCTGAACTTATGTATTAGAATAATCTGGGAGAGGTACTTGTTAAAAATATAGATTCTTAGGTTCCATTCCAGAAATAAAGTGGGTGCTCCATATCTGCATTTTTAACAAACTCCCCAGTTGTTTAGAACATAGAATCAATCCATTTCTTTGTCTCTCTCTCTCTCTCTCTCTCTCCATAGATAGATAGATAGATAGATAGATGGATCGATAGATCGATAGATCGATAGATAGATGCAGAGAGTGGCAGAAACAAAGAGACAGATTGCTTCTGTAGGTTCTTTCAGAAAAAGAGAGAGGGATTATCTTTATTTTCTGAATCGGTACAGATTAATTAGGCATTTTTATCTGTTTTGTCCCCTCTATTTTCTCTGTCCTGGTTACCTGCCTCCTGCAAAAAGAAGAAGAGTGGTGTTAACCTTGAACATGCCAAGTTTATTTCACTCTAGGACTGGCACAGTTTTCCATCAAATTACAGTAATACCTTAAATATAAATATCCTACCTGGGTGAAATATGAAAAGAGCTTGGGAATCTTCTTTCCCTTTATCTCCTTTCAAAATTCATCACTTGAAATAACTTCCTATGAAGTTTCTCAAATGATTATTTCTTCTGTTCTTATCAGACTAAAGGATATCAGATACCATCTACATTATCTTAGAACTAAGGTACCTCACAGATAAATAATTCATTGTATTCCCTCTACCTTCTCACTGAAATATGCTACTAATGTTAAGTTAAGGGAAAAAAAAAAAAAAAGAATGACTTAACTGTGGGCCATGAGAAGTTTGGGGTCTTTTTGATAAAAAGCAGGCATTTCTTGCTATAAAAGGACCTTGTTCATTTTCAGAGAATTTATTTGAACTGTTGCCTTTAAATTTGTTTCTCATCCATGAAAAAAATAAATGAGAATCAGTGTTATAGCTCCCATCTTTAACAGGCCCATTTAGGATCCATGATTGACTCTGTGAGGGAAGACACCAAAAATCCTGGAATTTATCTATTTAAAAATGTGTATTCATTCTTACATGTTTAAACTTCAGTCACTTGAAAGTACTCTCCATTTGATGCAATACACTTATCAAAATGCTTTTTCTACTGCTCAAAACAGTTTTTGAACTGCATCACTTTTGATGACTTTTAGTGTTTCTGCCATTTTTTGTTTCACCTCTTCCACATCAGCAAAGTGCTTTTCCTTTGAGGACTTTTTTTTATCCAGGGAAACAAAACATAAGTCGCTCGGTGCAAGTTTGGGTAAATAAGGAGGGTAGGCAAGGGGGTCATGCTTTTTTAGTTTGATCGAAAACTGCTGAACACTAGTGCAGTGTGGGCAGGTGTGTTTATAAATCACCCATCATAAAATGGACAAATGCGTTGAAAAAAATCTTTAAAAAAAGGTTTACTGAAGCCAAACACAATCTGTCACAACAACGCTAGCTGGTATACTGATGCTGATGGCCTACTAGAATTACCTAGTGGGGGAAGTCTATAGTACAATAGGCCCACCCACCAAAAAAATAATTCTGGTTTTTTTACATCCCCCCCCCTTATTTCTTTCATTTGTAAGGGATCAATTTACTGCTGACCTAAATTTCTTTACAGTAGAAAAACAAGAATTGTTTCTAAGCAACCAGAAATTACTGACATGAGGATTCAATCTTTCAACATTTTGCATAAAAGCCAATAGTCTATTCTGCTGATCAACTGAATGGAAGATGAATGATACGAAGCTTGGGACTTCTGTGAGCTGCTTGAAGTCACACACACAGCCTGTGCCTACAATCAGGACCATACTTTTCTTATTTGGGAAAACTCCACACAGAACTCCATTTACAAAGAAATCCCAAAAGATCCTTCATATAATTCTGATTGAATATGGAAATAAAAGTGTATATAGAGTATTTCCCCAAGAAAAACATATAACTAAATATCTTCTTTAACCTTAGAAATTGAAATTATGTCTACTTTTTCATAGGATGAATTTGTGTATATTTGTAGAGCTAATAAAATGGAAGCGAGTTCAGCTCAGTATTCAATGCAGCTTCAGAGATGAGTTAATCATTGGTGCTGGTGGGGTAAGGTTGTTCCTAAGGACAATCAGAACATCACCAAGAATGAAAAGGGAATTTTTGTGTTTAGCAAAATTAAAAAGTACTCCATTTTTTAAGTTGGAGGGACAATGATTAGGTCAAACTTATTCATTTTACAAAAGAGAAAATGAAGTGGTTTGCCCAAGGTCAGTTGGGTTAAAGTTGAGATACTAATTCCTAAATACTGAGTTCTTCTATACTTCAGAGAGAACAGCGTCTTAACCTACTTGAAGCTCTCTGGCAGCCTTCAGGCTACTAGGACGGCCTATGGTAAAGCCCCTAGGAGCCAGGCTGATCTGAATTTCTACAAGAATAGAAAAGGTATTTATTGTTTAAGTGAAATAAACAACAAAAACTCAGATGGCTCATTATGATTAATATCCAAGTAAGATACTATTTGAAATAGTACACATTTCACTTCTTTCCAAGTTTCTATCACGTTTTTCAAATAGAAGACTGCCAGAAAATTTCTGACATTTTTATTGCCCCGGGTACTCAATGTACAAAATGAAAGTAATATTTATTTAAGATAGTGTTATCGTTTTTAAAATAATAAATATGATCCCTGGTCCCTTCTCCTTTATCTTGAAATTTAAAAAGCAACAAAATATTATAAAATCAAAGTTTAAATTAAGGTAGCCACAATGAGAGACAAATCTATGTAGAGCCAGAGAATAGGAAAAGCACATTTTCACAGTAGAAGTAAGACCAGCAGCTCTAAAAAATTCTACAGCAAAGAAAGTGAGAAATGGAGTGAACATTCCAAACAGAGTGCCTGGGAGGAGGGGCACACTGCAACACACTGGGTATCAGGTCCACTATCAGGAGGAGAGAAGGCCCGCTAGAAGTCCAAACTTTGCCTGCATATAATTTACTTATGTAGTAAATCCTCACATGTATCCCACAACTGTAGTAAGAGGGCCTCACATGGTGAGGTTCTTGAAAACAGGGGTAGAAAATATGCACTAAGAAGCTAATTGTTTAGGTATTCCATGTTCATAAATTTGGTCTTTTTTTTTTCTTCTCTTTTTAGTGTTGTGTTATTGAAAATTTTAAGTGGGTAGGTGCATGGTCCTATTTAAATTTCAGAAAGAAAAATTTATGAGTAAACTCTACTTATTATTGCTATGTCTGCTTATAGAACTACTCTTATCATAGTGAAAAGGATATAACCATTGGGCTACAGAATTATTCACAACAAAGTCATCACCATGAGGACCAGTTTTCCTCCAGCTTTATGATTGATTACTGGCTAACTTACAATACATGGTCTGTTTTATTTTTCATTGTTTTTACTTCATGATACCATTTATACGGCATTTTTAATAACACATAATAATAGGGATTATTGGAACACACCACATGAATGAATCTCAGAATAATTATTCTGAGTGAAATAAGTCAGATAAAGACAAGTTTACACTGTATGATTCCATTTATACAAAAATTCTAGAGCCAGGTGCATTGACAAGTGCCTGTAATTTTTGCTACTCAGGAGGCTGAGGTGAAAGAATCTCTTAAGCCCAGAAGTTCAAGTCTAGCATGGGCAGCATAGCATGACCCTGTCTCGAAAAAAATGATTATAAAAATTAGAATTCTAGAAAATGAAAACAAATTTATAGTGGCAGAAAAAACAGCAATAGATGTCTAGGAATACTTTCAATCTAAAATAGAAAAATAGAAATAAAAGCAGAAATAAAATAACAAAGTCCGTTTTCACCTTAAATCTTTTTTGAGTCTATATGATAATGGATAATCCAAATTTTTCATAAATTTTGAAATATTGTTAGAAAAATGTTTTCTCCTACTCTTTTTGCATGTTTGAAAACTGACAGAACTTGGAAAGGACTTGAAGTCATTCAATTTTAAAAGGTAGCTTATTCAAACAGCAATTTCAATTAATATCTGAATGTCTTTTATTATTTTAAAATACAAAAGTTGTACCATATATGGAAACTGAAGAAATGTAATACCTATCTTTTCTAGGTTATAAGGAATAGAAAAGAACTGAAAAAAGAAACTATCAACATTATGATTAAAGTTATTTTATTTTGTAGATTTAATATCTTCCAAATTGTTAAGCAGAAAACAAAGAACTTGAGGATAAAAGGATAGAAAAATAAAACTAGTTTTGGTAATAAGCCATTTACCTTCTTGAACTTTTTTTTCTGAAGCTTTTATTGTAGATAAGTTCTATTTCCTCTGATTATTCTTTTAAAAACAAAAGTACTATCTTTTATTTTTAGAAAGTACTATTCTAAAAATAAAAAAGATTGTCCAGGTTGTGATAATGCTTTCTGTCTTTTCCCATGTGAATGTATGTTTTGATTTAGTGTTATAAGTTCAAGTTCATACCAATCATTCCTCAGACTGTACAAAGTAATGATAAACAGGAGTCAGAGACTGGGGCTTGCCCTTGTGTTTCTGGAAATACAACTTTGCAGAACCCCAGACTGCAGCCCTGGACAAGACCAAGAAAATGTTTAGTGTCTATCACATTTGAAAGTATTTTTTTCACATCTAAAACTAAGTGTGTAGATTTTTTTGTCTTCTGGGCAAAATAACATTATGTCAACTTTTGTTAGAATGTCTTGGCAAATCTCTTTTATATATTTTCTTCCAAAACTTTTGTACCGGTATGTTTTAGATATGGCTCTTATGGACAACATATACTCAAGTTTTATTCTTGTTTTATCCATTCTGGTAATGTTTTCTTTAAATTAGATTATTTACATTAAAATTACTCATAAATGCTGGATTTAAACCTAGTATCTTACTAGGTGCATTCTGTTTTTCATGCTAACTCTGTGTGCCGTTTTCTTTCTCTTCTTGCCAAAATGTATTACTTTTGGCAATTCCTATTCCTTTCCTTCTACCAGTTTAGAAGTTATATGTTCTATTATTTTTATGATTTCCTTTACCATATATCTTTAACTTATAAATGTCTAATATTAATTGATATCTTTATTTTCATCCATGAAAATGCAAAGAACTTAGAACACTTTAACTCTTTAACTCTATCATCCCTACTAATGTATATATTGTTAAAATAGTATTTTATCTTTTTAAATTGACCAGTAAAATCGTACACATTTATGATGTACAGCATGATGTTTTAAAATATATGTACATTGTGAAAAAGCTAAATCAAGTTTACATTACCTCACACAGTTGTCATTTTGTGATAATGTGAAATCTACCTTCTTACTATTTTCCAAGAAAAAAATATAGTTATTAACTATACTGAACATGTTGTACAGTAGATATCTTGAACTATCTTTCCTATCAAACTGAAAGTTTATAACTTTTCACCACCAAGACTTCAATTCCTGCTAACCATCATTCTACTTTCTGCTTCTATGAGATCAGCATTTTTTGATTCCACATATGAGTGAGATCATGCAGTATTTGTCTTGCTGTGCCTGACTTATTTCACTTAACATAATGTCCTCAAAGTTCACCCATATAGTTACAAGTAACAGAATTTCCTTCTTTTTGTGGCTCAATAGTATTCCATGGCACGAGGAGAACTGAAAAAAAACTGGAATTATGTTTTGGAGGGAAGACTCCTTGAAGTACAGGCTTCCCCCATTAAGTAATTACTTTGGGATCCCATTGTCATAAATGTACCAGCTAGCATTGTTGTGAGAGGCTGCATTCAGTTTTAGAGAATTTTCTTGGAGATTCTTTTAACGTGTTTGCCCATTTTTTGATGGGTGATTTACAAGTGCACCTGCCCACACTGTGCTGAGTGTTCAGCAGTGTTTTACCAAAAATAACATAATGTACTTGTGCCCCACCCTCCCTATTCACCCAATCTTGTCCCAAGCAACATTTTTCGTTTCCCTGGATGAAAAAAGTGCTCAGAGGGAAACGTTTTGCTGATGTAGAAGTGAAACAAAAAAATAGCAGACGCTTTGGATTTCTGGGAAGATGGAGGCTTAGCCAGTCAGACTGTGTGAGTTCCTGTGTGTGTGAGTTATTGTATGGATGATTCTTCATGGGTTTCTGAGTATAAGTGGGAGTGTGAGGGGATGACTGAGTGGGAACTCAAGAGCAAGTGGCAGGCCTTTGAGGTGAAGCCGCTGGTGCCTAGCTGCTCAACTTGGACCTTAGCACTTCCCAGAGTGCAGAAACTGAGTGCCAGTTTTTAAAATCAGCAGAGCATATCCTGGGAAGAACTGCTGGAGCGATTGCTGATCACAACATAGTGCTGGGCTGAACGCTGGCAGCAAGGGCCACAAGGGAGCACAATGAGGGTGTCTGAAGCAGAATCCAGAGGAACAGCAGAGAAAGGTCACCCTGAGCCTGGACTGGGCTCCAGAGTCTTGTCACCAGGTCCTGAGATCTGAAGACTGTGGTAAATGCTGGTAAGGAAGCTATTGACCCCATTGCAACAGCAGCAGCAGCTGGCAGAGAAACTGAGCAGACTCTTTAATGACTGGGCAGAGAAGTGCTCTGGGACAGCCTCTGCAGAACAGCAGGACTACACCTTGAGACCAGGTGCTGATGTCTGTATTGCATTGGGGCTGCTCTTTGCAACCTCAGAGGACATTGCCCCCACAGCACAAGCCCTGGTGGGCAATGGCAAATTCAGAATCCCAGATGATCCACCATCTGCCCTGAGCAGATGCTTGGTGATAGATGCAGGCAGCAGAAATAGCCAAGAAGGAGGCTGGTGAGTGCCTAGCTGGCTCCCCCTCACCCCTACCAAGAAGCCAAAAGAGATCAAGAGGTCAGAGCAGAGACAGGAAGCTCCAGTCCCCTGCCATGAACTGGATGCCTAGGGAGCTGTGCTTACACTGAGAGAGGAAGGAAAGGGGTGAGATCCCTAGAGATGCTGTATTAAGTTATGTCAGCCCTCTTTCCTTACATGGGCAGTGTTGGTTACCAACTGCAGGCAGCAGGGGATGAAGATTCTAACATCTTAAATTCCAGCAGCAAATAAGGAACCCACAGAAACAGACCTGTAGTCATAGAACCCTTCACAAGAGGAATCCCCCGCTGAAACAGGCATACTAAAGTTCAGAACTCTTTATCAAAGGCTTTGGTGGGGGGAGTATTGGTTTTTTTGTTTGCTTGATTATCTCATTTGGTTGCTTTGCTTGTTGTTGGTTTTCTCTTTTTTTTTCCTTCTTTTACATCTCTCTCTTTGTTCTTTCTATGTTTTTGGTTTCTTTTTTAAAAATACTTGTTCTTTTTTTCTTTCTTCTTTTACTCTCTCATTCTTTCACTTATTTCTCTCCTTCTTCTCTCTCTTTTCTCTCTTATACTCTGTCTTAGACTCAGGGGCTATGCAAAGATACCTACTGTAAGGTAATATACTGCAGAGACAAATAGCAAGTCCCATCCCCTAGTAAGTGCTCAAAATTGTATAAAGACAGCACAATGCCTCACCACCAGCCTAACTTATGAGAAGAACAACCCCTAGACATGCAATTATTTCACCTATAAAAGTAGGTATAAAAAAATTCTAAAGGCAACAAAGGAAAAAGGACAGACTACCTACCAGGGGAGACCAATAAAAATTTCTGCATATTTATCTGTAAAAATATTTATAGGCCAGAAGGAATTGGACCCCAATATTTATTGTTCACAAAGATAAACGATTTCAAGCAAGAATATCCTACCCACCCAGGCTAAGCTTTATCAGCGATGGAGAATTAAAATCCTTCCCAGACATCAAATCACTAAGAAAATATTCCACTCCAAGACAAATTCTACAGAAGATGTTTAAAAAGGTGCTGTGTACAAAAGAAAAACAGAAGCATAAGAAAGACCATATACTTCACAAGTAAACACAGAAGCAACAGAGCACACAGCATACCCACAAAAATGAAAACACACACATGCATGAACACAAAAGCCAAATGAAACCAAAACAGCCTTCTAAGAGCATTATGACAGAGACAAACTCTTACATTTCAATAACCAGCCAGAATGTGAATGGACTCAGAGCACCACTGACAAGACATAGAATAGCAAATTGGATAAAAATACATTACCCAGAGCCAGGCTCGGTGGCTCAGCCTGTAATCCCGCACCTTGGGAGGCCGAGGTGAGTGGATTGCCTGAGTCCGCAGGTTCGAAACCCGCCTGGGCAACTTGGCAAGACCGCATCTCTACAATAAATCAAAAAATTAGCCAGGCATGGTAGTGCGCGCCTGTAGTTCCAGCTACTTGGAAGACTGAGGTGGAAGGATCGCCGGAGCCCAGCAGCTCGAGGCTGTAGTGGCTGCTCCCGGCCATTGCACTCCAGTCTGAGCAACAGAGTGAGACTCCAACTCAAAAAAAAAATAATAATTACCCAGTAATTTGCTGCCTTCAGGAAACTCATCTCACCACAAAGGATGTGAACAGACTCAAAGTTAGAGAATGAAAATCAAACTTTCAGACAAACAGATAACAAAAGAAGGCAGAAGTCTCACTTTTAATACCAGACAAAACAACCTTTAAGCTGTCAAAAAATTTTAAAAGATATGGAAGAACACTACATAATGATAAAAGAGTTGGCTCATCAACAAGTAATATACATTCTAAACATTCATACACTCAACACAGAAGCACCAACTTTTATAAAACAGCTAATATGTAAACTAGAAAAAAAGATATTGACTTTAACACTATCATAGCTGGGAACTTAGATATCCCACTAACAACCTTGAATAGATCATCAAGGCAAAAAATCAATAAAGAGATTTGGAACCTCAACTTGACACTTGACCAAATACACTTAATAAAACACTTCACCCAACAACCACAGAATACACATTCTACTCATCACCACATGGAATACACTCCAAGATTGACCACATCTTCAGCCATAAATCAAGCATAAACAAATATAAATTTCACAAGATTGAAATATGACTATGCACCTTCTCAGAAAACAGTGGAATAAAAATAAATATCACCACCAACAAAATTCCCCCAAAACCCCTGTACATTAAACAACATTATGTTGAATGACTCCTGGGTCAACACAGAAATCAAAACAAAAATTAAAAGATGTCTGAAAACAATGAAGATGAAGAACCATCTTATCAAAACATCTGGGATTCCAAGAAATCATTACTAAGAGGCGAATTTATATCTCCACAAACTTACATAAAGAAAACAGAAAGAGAACAATTAAATAGCCTAATGAATTACCTAAGGGACCTGAAAAGTCCAGACCACCAAAACTCTAACCACCAAAAGAATCCAGATCACAAAAATAAAAGCCCAAATATGGGAATGGAAGACAAAAATATCATAGAAATAATCATTGAAACAAAAAGCAGGTTATTTGAAAGGATTAACAAGATTGATGGACCCTGAGTCAGAATGACCAAGAAAAAGCCCAAAAAACACAATCAGAAATGCAAAAGATCAAGTCAAAACTGACCTCAAAGAAATACAAAAGATTATCAGAGACTACTATGCACACCTGTATAGAAACAATCTTGAAAACCTAAATGAAATGGAGGACTTTCTGATGTCACACAACCTCCCAAGATTGAAAAAAGAAGAAACTGAGATTCTAAATAGGCCAATAACAACCCAAGAAAAAACACCCTGGACCAGATGTACTTCCAAGGGTATTCTACAAAACATACAAGAAGCAGCTCATATCAATCCTATTGAAAATATTCCAGCAAATTGAGAAAGATAGAACTCTCCCCAAATAATTTTATAAAGCTAGCATCACACTGATACCCACTCTGCACAAAGTGGAGAACAAAGAAAGAGAATTACAGGACAATATTCCTCATGAACATAGATGCAAAAATTCTCAACAAATTTCTAACAAATCAAATCCAAAAACATATTTCAGAAATCATCCACCATGTTCAAGCAGACTTCATCCCAAGGATGCAGGGCTGGTTCATCATCAGCAAATCCATAAATGAAATTAAATAAATCAACAGATGCAAAAACAAGAACCACATGATTATATCATTAGATGCAGAAAAAGTTTTTGATAAAATCATGCATGACTTCTTGATAAAACCCTTGAACACCTAAGCATAGAGGAAACATACCACAAAATAGTAAGAACCATCAATAGTAAACCCACAGACAATATGTTGCTAAACAGACAAAAATTGGAAGCATTTCTCCTAAATTGGAGCAAGTCCTAGCCACTCCTGTCCAACATAGTGTTGGAAGTCCTAGCTAGAGCAGTCAGGCAAAAGAGGGAAATCAGGAGTATCCAAGTAGAAAAAGAGGAAGTCAAGTTATCCCTCTTTGCTGATGATACAATCTTATACCCCAAAAAACCCAAGAAAAATTGTTTAAAAAACATCCTTGCACTGAGCAAGGACTTTGGCAAAGTCTCAGGGTCCAAAATCAATGTGCAAAAGACAGTCACATTCTTATACATCAACAACCAACCAGCAGAGAACCAAATAAACAACACAATCCCATTCACAATAGCCACACGAAAGCCTAACCAGTGAAGTGAAAGATCTTTTCAATTAAAACTACAAAGCACTGATCAAAAAATCAAAGATGACACAAATAAATGGAAAAATGTTCCATGCTCATGGATTGGAAGAATTAACATTGATAAGCTGACCATCCTACCAGAGGCAATCTACAGATTCAATACAATATCCATTAAATTGCCAACATCATTGTTTCCAGTCCTGGAAAGAACAATACAGAAATTCATATGGAAACATAAACATCCATGAATAGCCAAAACAATCCTTGTAAAAGAATCAAAGCAGGAGGTATCACACTTCCAGACTTCAAACTTTACTGTAAGGCTACAGTAGTCAAAACAGCCTGGTTTTGGTACAAGAACAGGCATCTAGACCAATAAAACAGGATAGATAATTCAGAAGGAAAACCTCAATTTTTCAACATCCTTGTAAAAACCTCCACTAACAATCACTGGGGAGAGGAGAACCTATTCAGTAAATAGTGCTAACTAAACTGACTGACAACATGCAGAAGAATGAAACAGGATCCCTACCTATCACCATACCCCAAAGTCAACTTCAAATGGATCAAAGACCAAAACATAAAACCTCAAATTAAGAATCTTAGAAAATGCAGGAGACACCCTTACAGAAATTGGAATAGGCAACCAATTCCTAATCAAAACCCCAAAAGCTCATGCCATAAAAGATAGACAAGTGGGACCTCATGAAACTGAAAAGCAAAGCAAAATAAACCATCAAGAGAGCTGGGAGACAACTCACAAAATGGGAAATGGGAAAAAATATTTTCCAACTGCATATAGGACAAAAGCCTAACATTCAGGACCTACAAAGAACTCAAACATACTGAAAAGAAGTTTTAAAAAAACAGTCCCATTAAAAAGTGAACAAAGCACATGAATAGACACTTCTCAAAAGATGATATACGAGCAGCCAATAGATGCATTTAAAAAATGGTCAGTCTCATTAATCATCAGAGAAATGCAAATCAAAACCAAATTTAGATATCACCTAACTCCAGTAAGAATGACCATAATTAATAACTTTTTTAAAAAACAGATGCTAGCGATGATGTGGAGAAAAGGAAATGCTTCTACACTGTTGGCAGGAATGTAAATTAGTTCAACTTCTATGGAAAACACTGTGGTGAGTCCTAAAAGAACTAGAATTGACCTTCCATATAACCCAGTAATTGCCCTTCTGGATATATACCTAGAGGAACTTAAATCACTCTACAAATAAGATACCTGCACATGCCTGTTTCTTGTAGCACTAGTCACAATAGCAAAAACATGAAACCAACTGTACTGCCCATTGAAACTGGACTGGATAAAAAAATGTGGTACATATACACAGTGGAATACTATGCAGTCATAAAGGACAAAATTATGGACTTCACAGCAACTTGGATGGATTTGGAGTCTGTAATACTCAATAATCTATCACAGAAACAAAGAACTGAGTACCACATGTTCTTATCCATGAGCAGACCCTGAACATTTACCATAATACTATAAGAAAGGGATTGGCAGTAGCCAGAAACTATCTGGGGAGGGGGTGCATTAATAAGGGTACTTGTTCTCAAACCAGGTGATGTGAGGACCAAAGGGAGGTCCCAACTTTACCTATACAATTACCATTTGTATACCTAATCCTGAGTTGTACCCCACATCTTTAAAATACAATTTAAAAAGCAGAAGCACTAAAAGGCATCAAAATTGATGAGTTCAAAACAGTTTTGAGCAGTGAAAAAAATGTCTCAATAGTAGGGTTACATCAAGCAGAGAGTACTTTGAAGGCAACTGAAATTTACAGATGTAAGAATAAATACACAATTTTAAAAAATCCCAGGGTTTTTTGATCCCCCACATTGTATATATACGCCTGGTTTTTTTTATCCATTTATTTGCTGATGGACACAGATTGATTGCAAATTGTGGCCATTGTAAATAATGCTGCAATAAGCATGGGAGTGAATATAACTCTTCAACATACTAATTTCATTCTCTTTGAATAAATACCCAGTAGTGAGACTGATGAATCATTTGTTAATTGTGGTATTAATTTTTTGAGAAAACACTAAACTATTTTCCATAAATGCTGTACCAATTTATATTCCCATCAATAGTGTGCAAAATTTCCCTTTTCTTCACATTTTCACCAACATTCTTATTTTTTTATAACAGCCATTCCAACATCTTTCTGTGTTGTGCTGCTTGGGGTGATACAGGTAATGCAAAACTGTCCACTCTGCCTTCTTCATTATGTCTTTCTTATTTCTCTGTTACATCCAGGTACTACAAGCCTTCACCTAGTTCCATTTGCTCTGTGAGGGTATTTTCATGTATGGATAGTTCAAAGGGATGTTTCTGTTTAGAGGGAAGGGGAGAGAAGATCACTGGAGGTCTTATTTTGCCATCTTGCTCTGCTCTTTCTCTATTGTCATTTATTTTAATTATACATGTGTGCAAGAACATGTTAGAGATGCATGTCTGGGGTACTTATATGTGTGTATGGAGATATAGATACGTTCTAAAAATATTTAACTATTTTATACCTAATTTCCATTTAAATTTATCTACTATGTTTATTGCTTATTTGCTTTATTTGTTTCCTTATATTTCTGAGTTATACCTGGTATAATTTTTCTACTGTTCAGTGTACATGTTCAGAAATTTTTTTAGACTGGATATACTACAGATAAATGTCCTCATTTTTCATTATATTAAGCATGTTTTGGTTTTGGGGGGTTGCCTTTATCCTGGGGGATACTTGCACTGCATTTCCACATTAGCAGTTAATATAGACATTGTTCCACTGCTTTTCTGTTTCCAGTGTTACATTTGAAAAGTCATCTGTCAGTTTGCTAGTTGCTCCTTCAAAGATAATTTGTTTAGCTGATTTTAAGTTTTTTTCCCCCTCTGTCTTTGATTTTTCAAAATTTTACTATGATGTTTTCAGCTATGTATTTATTTTATTTGTCATGCTTTTAATTCCTTGGACTCTAAGATGTTTGGGTTGATGGAATTTTTTAAAATTTATTAATTTGCTTTTATTCATTTTAGAATATTCTCATCCAACATCTCATCAAATATTGCTTCTGTTCCATTGTTTCTCGCATCTATTTCTGAGACTTTAGGTAAATTTATGTTGGTTTTTTTATTGTAAATTTTTGTATTTTCTATGTATTTTCTCTTCCTAATTAGTGTTTGATAGTTCTCCTGATCTAGTCTGGCCTTTTTTTTTTTTTTTTTTTTTTAGTTTGCTAAATTACTCTAGCTATTTAAATCTACTAGAAACTCATTCATTAAATTTGTTAATTTATATCTTTTTTCCCATCCAACAATGTCTTTTTTTTCATTAAGCTATATTCCTTTTTATAGTTATCAATTTCCCACACAATTTTTGTGTTTGGCTTTTATCTCTTTAAATATATAAGTATAGTTGTTTTACAGCCTTTGAGTAACAATTCTAGTACCAGAATTTCCTGCAGGTCTATTTCTATGACCTATTGTTTCTGCTACTTATGGAGTTTTGCCTACCTTTGTATCTGCTTCTTTGATTACGTACTGTATACTTATTTAGAAAAAAATGCAGAAATAATTTGGCATCTAAAATAGGTTTATCTTCTTTCACAGACAATTAACATTTTCTTCTGTTATATGCTTTGGAAACAAGAAGTCTGGAACCACTCTGAACAAAGTTTAAGTTTAGAAATTTCCCACACTGCACAGATGACCCAATACAATAGATAATTGACTTATAGGATAAACTCAAATTCCAGATTAAAGTGGATTGCTTCACCAGGGTTCCAAATTTTGATAGTTCTAGGTTTTTAGTTCTGCATTATTGGGGGGGAAAAGTACAGTTAGCTACCTCAGGTTTTCCACTGAATGTATAAATATTTCAAGGGTAAAAGTAGTTCTGTATCAGTCAGGATCCAGTCAAGACATAACTTCATGGATTATTTATCATAGAAAATTTAATGTAAAGTATTGTTATTGCTAACCAGGTAGAGAACTGAGAAGGTAAAAGAGACATAAGTAAAATAGTGGCATATAGTGGGAAATAAATACCTATAATTCATAGTACTGAGGAAAAAAATAAAAGAGATTGACTTATTAAATCCTAGAGGCCCTTAGAATTGCAAACCCAGAAGTATGACTAAGATCAATGGGAAGGGGTCTTTTGCTGATATCCCTGAGAAGAGGTATGATGAGAGTATTTCTGATAGCATATAAAAGTTGCTTGTGGACCAAACAGCTGCTACCACCAGAATTAAAAAATCACTACTGTGGTTACACAGAAAGGAACAAAAAGAAACAAGCCTTTTTTTCTTCCTCCAGATTTCCTATCTCTTTTTGACATGTCCTTTTGTCAGAGTCTAATGAAAACCCATTGGCAAAGGAGGAATGTGTGTTGTAGAGTCCCAGCTGCAGATTATAGGCATTCCTCCCCAGTCTCTTAAAATTCCCTGGACAAAACTTGGGTTGTTACTGTTACACTGTCTTATTAGCATTTTGAGTTTTGAAGCAAATATTTTCTATACATCATCCAGAATTTCATTTGTCCCAACTATCTAGTCAATCATTAGTAGAAATTCCACTATGTGTGCCTTGTAACATTACAGAACTGAAAACAATATACTAAGTGTTAGCAACTCATTCTTCATCATATATTTTCCCTTTTGATCTTTGATCCAAGGATTTCAGAGCATTCTCTTGACTAATACACTAAAAAAAAATGCTTGTTATCTTGACTAAAATAGTCTACGTTACTCTGCCACTGTCATAATTTTTCAGTTATGGCTGGTAGTATTTTTTAAATATTTTAAAAAGAAAAACAAACAAAAATTAATAATGCAAATGAAACAGGAAATACATGCTTAGGATTTTTTTTTTTTCTGGTTTCTGTCATTGATGTAGGAGCTTTTCTGAATGTTTGTATCTCCCCCCAGATTTGTATGTTGAAGCCTAATCACTAATGTAATTGTATTAGAAAGTGAAGCCTTTGGGAGCTGATTAGATCATGAGCATGAATAGGACTAATGTCCTTATAAAAGAGATCCCAGAGATCTAGCTAACCCCTTCCACTATGTGAGGACACATATGAAACAGAAAAATAGCCCTCACCAGACACCAAATTTTCTGGTGCCTTGATCTTGGATTTCTCTTAGCCCCTGGGACTATAAGTAATGCATTTTTGTGGTTTGTAAGTTACCCAGTTTATGGTATTCTTTTAGAGAAGTCTGAATGGATTAAGGTGCCTGTCATAAATTTTCTGTTTTTATAAGGAAAGATTCTTTCTTTCAGAGAAGATATTCATAACTCTAAAACTTAATCAGTTATTACCCTTTAATTTTCTATTTACTTGCTCTAATGGCTAATTTCATGTGTCAGTTTAGCTAGGCCATGGTATCCAGTTTTTCATCAAACACCAGTCTAGATGTTTTGAGGGGTTGAGGGCAAGATGGTATCGGATCCCGTCAGAGTGTGAGAGTCTCTTCATGGGTGAGTGCACAATAAAACTAATCTGCATCTGTGTGTGCAGATGGCTGAGTTAATGTCCAACTGAAGGGATACATGAGATGAGGCACCCAGGGACCCCTGCAGAAACAGCTACAGTTTGCCACTGCTCTGAATTCAGTATCTGCTATGTGCAGAAAGATCCACCATCTCTGGGGCATCTCTCAAGAAAAGGCAGAAGAAATCACTTGACATCTGGTCCACACCACCGTCTGTGGCAACAGACCAGGCACAGGCAGCAGGGACCATGGAGAAAGTACCGGGAAGAATTCTGGGGCTGAACCCCACCAGAGGAAAAAAAATGGACTGCTGCCATTTTTTCTGTCCTGGGACAGGGCAAAGACCAGGTTTATCCTGCCCAATTCTGAGCTACCGGCAACCTGAGCAGCCTACATATCGAGACCAAGAGATGATCTCTGCACCCCTCTGAAACAGACCATCATTTACCAGGGAGTATACTCCAAGTGCATGATACCAGAGAGACAGATGCCTTACCCCAACACTGGACCAAACACAGACGCATGCAATCAGACTGGAATACCTAAAGGCAGACAATTTGAGAGGTTTTCCAGGGGAAATCTGCTGGAGTGAGCTGAACTCTGGCAGTGAGAGCTGCGGAGGGAATGCAGGAAGGGAGCCTGAAGCAGACTCCCAAGGAAGCAGTGAGGAGTGCCCACCCTGAAACTGGACAAGATTCCAGAACCCTGCCGCCAGGTCCTGAGATCCAGAGACTGGTAACTGCTGGGAAGGAAGCAATAGTTCCTGACAGAGAAACTGAGCAGACTTTCTAACACCTGGGCAGAGAAATACTCCAAGGCAGCTTCTGTGGAACAGCAGAACTGCTTCTTGAGTCTAGGTGCTGATCTCTACATTGCACTGGGGCTGCTCTTTACAATCTCAGAGAACATTACCCCCAGTGCACAAGGCCTGGTGGGTAATGGCATATGTGGGATCACAGACAATCCACCCTCCACCCTGAGCAACTGCTGGGTAATAGATGCAGACAGCAGAACATACTGAAAAAGATGCTGGTGGTGGTATTGGTTTGTTTGCTTGATTATCTTGTTTCGTTGCTTTGTTTGTTGGCTGATTTTATCTTTCCTTTCCTTCTATTTCTCTTTCTTTGTTCTTTCTGGTTTTGTGCTGGAGGGGGGTTTCTTTCTCTTTTTCTTCTATTTTTCCTTCTTCATCTCCTTTCTCCTCTTTTCCTTTTTTTGCCTCCTTGTCCTCTCTCTTTTCACTCTTATACCCTTTCTTGGACTCAGGGGCTATGCAAGCATACCCACTGTATACTCATATTGTGCAGAGACAGAACATGCCCCAGGTGGCCCATTCACCGGTGAGCAAACATTGTGACCTGGCAATATGTTCCGAATCCTTGCAGCTTCCCAATTCCTTAGTAAGTGCTCAAAATTGTAAAGAGACAGCACAATGCCCCACTCTCAGCACTAGTTCATAACTGAACAAACCCAGAGTCCCAACTCAAGGAAGGACAAAAAGAAAAGCAAATATCAGAAGTGACTGCTTCTTTATTTTACACTGAGCAGTGGAATTAAAAAGAAGGTTAGGAGAACCCCTACAAATGAAGAAAAACCAATGAAGAACTGCTGGTAACCAGATCCTCAGCAGAGTTGTGCTAGAAAGAGCAGCTACTAGGACACAAACAATTACTATCTCTGAGAACAACAGTACCCAGAAGGTACTTATGGAAATCAGAGAATCATTGGATAGAATGAATAAAAATCAAGAAATCCAAGAATTAACACTAAATGAAATTGCAACAGAGGTGGACAAACTCAAGAAAGCATACTAAGAAATAATGGAAATAAAGAACTGCATCCAAGAAATAAATTACAAGCTGACAAGCATAGGAAGCAGAACTGGTCAAGCAGAAGGAAGAACCTCAGAGCTGGAAGATCAAAATATGAAATTAACTCAATGTATTAAAAATATATACAAAAACCTAAGAAGAAAGAAGAAACTGTCCAAAAGATGTGCAACATTATCAAGAAGCCAAACCTTCACCTGACTGGAAAACCTGAAATAAAAAGAGAAGCAGAAAATACCCTGGAACACGCATTCCCTGAGGTCATTCAAGAAAACTTCCCTCATCTGGCCAGAGAGAAAACTATACAAGCACAAGAGATCCAGAAAACCCCTGCAAGATATCTTATGAGAAGACCAATCCCCAGACACATAGTAATTCACATACACAAAATAGGTATAAAAGAAAAAAATCTTAAAGGCAGCAAGGGAATAAGATCAGGCTACCTACCAGGGGATACCAATCAAAATTATTGCAGACTTATCTGCAGAAACACTACAGACCAGAAAGATTTGGACCCCAATCTTTAGTGTTCTCAGAGATAAACATTTTCAACCAAGAATTTCCTACCCAGGCAGGCTAAGCTTCATCAGTGAGGGAGAATTAAAATCCTTCCAGGATATCCAATCACTAAGAAAATATGCCACTTCCAGACCAGCTCTACATGAGATGCTATAAAAGGTGCTGTGTACAGAAGAAAAAAGAAACAAAAGAAAGATGATATATTTCACAAAATCACAAACAAACAGAAGCAGCAGAACACACAGCATACCCACAAAAATAAAAACACACTTATATGAACATAAAGACTAAACAAAAACAAAACATAAGCATTATGAGAGAGACAAACTCCCACATTTCAATAATCAACCTAAATGTGAACGGACTAAATGCACCACTGAAAAGACAGAATGGACACTGGATAAAAATAAATGACCCAGTAATTTGCTGTCTCCAGGAAACTCATCTCACTACAAGAGACACCCACAGATTCAAAGATAGAAGATGGAAAGCAAATGTCCAGGGGAATGGATTACAAAAGAAGACAGGAGTTGTGATCTTAATATCAGACAAAGCAACCTTTAAACTATCAAAAGCTTTAAAAGATATGGAAGGACACTACATAATGATAAAAGTTTCAATCTATCAAAAAGAAATATCCGTCCTAAATAATAAGTACCCAACAAAAGAACACCAGCTTTTATAAAACAGCTACTAAGTAAACTTAAAAAAAGATATATTCTCACTCATAAGCATACCTTGAACAATTATCATAATACTATAAGAAAGGGATTGGCAGTAGTGGGAAACTGCCAGGGGATGGGGGTGAGATTGGCAGTTGAGGGAAACTGCTAGGGGAGGGAGGAGCATACCTCATCAACAAGGGTACCTTCATAATCAACATTTGTACACTTAAGCCTGAATTGTACCCCATATCTTTAAAATAAAAAGATTAAGAGAAAAAAAGATATTGATTCTAACGCAATCATAGTTGATACTTAAATACCCCAGTAACAACCCTATATAGATCACCAAAGCAAAAATCAACAAAGAGATCTGGACTCTCAACTTAATGCTTAATGAAGTGGTTGATGAAGTGGACTTAGTATATACCTATAGAACACTTCTCACAGCAATCACAAAATATACATTCACCTTACCATATGGAATGTACTTCAAGATCGACCACATCCTTGGCCATAAATCAAGCATAAACAAATTTTACAAGATTGAAACACTGCCATGCACCTTCTCAGACCACAGTGGAATAAAAATAAATATCAACACCAACAAAATTCCTCCAAAACCCACAAAGACATGGACACTAAACAGATGATGCTGAACATCTACTAAGTCAACACAGATATCAAAACAGAAATTAGAAGATTCCTGGAAACAAATGAAAATGAAGAAACATCTTACCAAAACCTCTGGAATACCATGAAATCAGTAATGAGAGGAGAATTTATGTATCCAAAAACACTCAAGAAAATAGAAAGAGAACAGTCTAACAAATCACCTAATGAGAGTTGGCAAAGCAAAACCACCAAAACCCTAACTTCAGCAGAAGAATCCAGATTACCAAAGTAAAAGCTCAAAAACAAGACACAGAAGACAAAAATACCATAGAAAAAAATCAACAAAACTAAAAGCTGGCTCTTTGAAAGGATAAACAAGATTGATGGAGCCTGAGCCAGAATGACCAAGAAAAAGAGAGAAACAGCCCAAATAAACAAAATCAGAAATGCAAAAAGATCAAATCACAAAGAAATGCAAAAGATTATCAGAGACTACTATGCACACCTGTATGGAAGCAAACTTGATAGCCTAAATGAAATGGAGGGCTTTCTGACATCACACAACCTCCCAAGGTTGAAACAAGAAGAAATTGAAATCCTAAATAAAACAATAACAACCCAGGAAATTGACTGCATCATAAGAAAACTACCTACAAAAAAAAGTCCTGGACCAGATGGATTTCCAGCAGAATTCTACAAAACATACAAGGAAGAACTAATATCAATCCTACTGAAAGTATTACAGGTAACTGAGAAAGATGGAATGCTCTCAAATCATTCTATGAAGCTAACATCACACTGTTACCCAAACTTGGTAAAGATCCAACAAAGAAAGAGAACTACAGGTCAATATCCCTGATGAACATAGATGCAAAAATACTCAACAAGATTCTAGCAAATCAGATCCAACAACACATCTCAAAAATCATCCACCATGGCCAAGTAGGCAGGGATGCAGGGCTGGTTCAACATCTGCAAGACCATAAATGTAATTAAATACATCAAGAGGTGTAAAAACAAGAACCACACGATTATATCATTAGATGTGGAAGAAGATTTCAACAAAATCCAGCATCCCTTCTTGATAAAAAACCTAAAGGGAACATACTTCAAAATAGTTAGAGAAATTTTAAAAATAGAGAAACTAAAAAAAAAAAAAAAAAATAGAAAGAACATACTTAAAAATAGTATGAGCCATCTATGATCAACCCACAGCCAACAAATTACTAAATGGAGAGAAATTGGAAGCACTTCCCTGAATACTGGAATAAGAAAAGGCTGCCTGCTCTCACCCCTACTGTTCAACATAGTGTTGGAAGTCCTAGCTACAGTGATCAGACAAGAGAAGGAACTCAGCGGTATCCAAAGAGGAAAATAGAAGTCAAGTTATCCCTCTTTACTGATGATATGATCCTATACCATAAAAATCCAAAGGAATCTGTCAAAAATGTCCTTGCACTAATAAAAGACTTTGACAAAATCTCAGGGTACAAAATAAACATGTAAATGACAGTTACATTCTTGCATACCAGCAACAATAAGGCAGAGAACCAAATAAAAAACACAATCCCATTCACAATAGCCACAAAAAAATGAAATACCTCAGCATCTTCCTAACCAGAGAAATGAAAAACCTTTATAATGAAAACTACAAAACACTGCTCATAGAAGTCAAAGATGACACAAACAAATGGGAAAATATTCCATGCTCATGGATTGGAAGAGTCAACGTTGTTAAGATGTCCTTCCAACCAAAGGCAATCTACAGATTCAATGCAATACCCATTAAATTTCCAACACCATTCTTCAAAGACCTGGAAACAGCAATACAGACATTCATATGGAAACATAAATGATCACATATAGTCAAAACATTCCTTAGCAAAAGAAACAAAGTGGGAGTTATCACACTTCCAGACTTTAAACTTTAAAATAGGGCTACAATAATCAAAATAGCCTGGTAATGAGACAAGAACAGGCATACAGACCAATGGAACAGGATAGAGATTCTGAAAGCAAAACTTCAATTTCTCAACTAACTCATCTTTTACAAAGCTTCCAACATCAACCTCAGTGGGGAGAGGAGAATCTATTCAGTAAATGGTGCTGGCTAAACTGTCTGACCACTGCAGAAGATGAAACAGGATCCCTACCTATTACCATACATAAAAGTAATCTGCAAGTTAATCAAAGACCTAAATGTAAAACCTCAAATGTTAAGAATCTTAGAAAACACAGGAGACACCCTTATGGAAATCAGAATAGTCAACCAATTCCTGACCAATACCCCAAAAACCCATGCCATGAAGGATAAGATAGACAAGTGGGACCTCATTAAACTGAAAAGCTTCTGCAAAGCAAAAGAAACCATCAAGAAAGGAGGGAGACAACCCACAGAATTGGAAAACATATTTGCCAACTGCATATCCAACAAAGGCCTAACATCCAGGATCTATAACGAATGTGCTGAAAAGGAAAAAAACAAATAGCCCCATTAAAATGTGAGTGGAAGACACGAACAGACAATTCTCAAAAGAAGATATACAAGTACCCAACAGACACATGAAAAAATGCTCAGCCTCACTAATCATCATAGAAATGCAAATCAAAACCACATTGAGATACCACTTAATCTCAGTAAGAATGGCCATCATTAACAAAGCAAAAAATAACAAATGCTGGCAAGGATGCGGAGAAAAGTGATCCCTTCTACTCTGTTGGTAGGAATGAAAATTAGTCTAACCTCTATGGAAAACAGTGCAGTGATTCCTTAAAGAACTAGAAATTGAACTTCCATATGACCCAGCAATCCCCCTTCTGAGTATATGCCCAAAGGAACTTAAATCACTATACCAAAAAGATACCTGCACATGCATGTTTATTTCAGCACTATTCACAATAGCAAAAACTTGGAATCAACCATGCCACCCATTGAAAGTGGACTGGATAAAAAACATGTGGTACATATACATGATGAAATATTACACAACCATGAAGGAAAACAAAATTATGGACTTTGTAGCAACTTGGATGGATTTAGAGTCTATCATACCCAGTGATTTATCATAGAAACAAAGAAATGAGTACCATATGTTCTCACTCGTAAGCGGACCCTGAACATTTAATACGATAAGAAAGGGATTGGCAGTAGCGGGACACTACCAGGGGAGGGGAGAGACACATAACATCAATAAGGGTACCTGATCTCAAATCAGGGGAAGTGGGGACCAAAAGGGAGACCCAAACTTTACCTGTACAATAATCACTTGAATACCTAATTCTTTTTTTTTTTTAACTTTAAAATTTTTTACTTTAAAGATGTGGGGTACAATTTAGGATTAGGTGTACAAATGTTCATTATGCTGGTACCCTTGTTGAGGAGGTGTGCCCTCCTCCCTCCCCTGGCAGTTTCTCTCAACTGCCAATCCCACCCCCCCTTCCCTGGCAGTTTCCCACAATTGCCAATTCTTTTCTTATAGTATTAGGATAATTGTTCAAGGTCTGCTTATGAGTGAGAGCATATGATACTCTGTTCTTTGTTTCTATAATAGATCACAGAGTATGATAGACTCTAAATTCATCCAAGTTGCTGCAAATTCCATATGTTTGGCCTTCTTTGTGGCCGCATAATATTTCATTGTGTTTATGTACCACATTTTTTTATCCAGTCCAAGTTCGATGGGCAGCATGGTTGGTTCCATGTTTTTGCTATTGTGAACAGAGATGCAACAAACATGCGTGTGCAGGTTTCTTTTTTGTAGAACGATTTGAGTTCTTCCAGGTATATACCCAATAGGGGGTATGCAGGGTCATATGGAAGGTCAATTTCTAGCTCTTTCAGAAATCGCCACACTTTCTTCCAAAGAGGTTGTACTAGTTTGCATTCCCACCAGCAGTGTAGAAACATTCCTTTTTCTCTGCATCCTCTCCAGCATCTGTTGTTGTTTGTTTTATTAATGATGGCCATTCTTACTAGGGTTAGGTGGTATCTCAATGTGGTTTTGATTTTGCATTTCTCTGATGATTAGTGAGGCTGAGCACTTTTTCACGTGTCTCTTGGCTGCCTGTGTATCTTCTTTTGTGAAGTGTCTATTCATGTCTTTTGCCCACTTTTGAATGGGGCTGTTTGGGTTTTTTCTTTTGGCATGTTTGTGTTCCTTGTAGATCCTAGATGTTAGGCCTTTGTCAGATATACAGTTGGCAAGTATGTTTTCCCATTCTGTGGGCTGTCTCCCTGCTCTCTTAAGGGTTTCTTTTGCTTTGTAGAAGCTTGTCAGTTTGATGAGTTCCCACTCATCTATCTTATCTCTCATGGCATGTGTTTTTGGGGTTTTGAACAGGAATTGGTTGCCAGTTCCAATTTCCATAAGGGTGTCTCCTGCATTTTCTAAGGTTCTTATAGTTTGAAGTTTTAGGTTTAGGTCTTTGATCCATTTACAAGCAGCCAACAGATACCTGAAAAAATGCTCAGCCTTACTAGTCATCAAATAAATGCAAATTAAAAACACACTGAGATACCACCTAACTCCAGCCAGTATGGCCATCGTCAATAACTCAAAAAACAACAGATGCTGGAGAGGATGCAGGGAAAAGGGAACACTTCTACACTGTTGGTGGGAGTATAAACTAGTGCAATCTCTGTGGACAACAGTTTGGTGATTCCTAAAAGGTCTAAAAATCGACCTTCCATACGACCCCACAATCCACCTACTGGGAATATAGCCTGAGGAATTCAAATCACTCTATGAAAAAGATACCTTGAGCCGGGCTCGGTGGCTCAGCCTGTAATCCCGCGCCTTGGGAGGCCGAGGTGAGTGGATTGCCTGAGCCCGCGAGTTTGAGACCCGCCTGGAACTTGGCGAGACCTCATCTCTATAATAAATCAAAAAATTAGCCAGGCGTGGTAGCGCATACCTGTAGTGCCAGCTACTTGGAAGGCTGAGGCGGAAGGATCGCCAGAG